>CM019169.2:9271552-9297714 GCA_009739505.2 Apolygus lucorum
CAATAGGATTGAAAATGGCTTCGGAGCTCACTCAGCTGATCAGTGATCAGAAGAGTGAAGAAGATATCCTCGAATGCTGGAGACGCCTGGAAGAGCACTTCCATTCAATAGGATTGAAAATGGCTTTCGAGCTCACTCAGCTGATCAGTGATGTGAGGAGTGAAGAAGATATCCTCGAATGCTGGAGACGCCTGAAAGAGCACCTCCATTCAATAGGATTGAAAATGGCTTTGGAGCTCACTCAGCTGATCAGTGATGTGAGGAGTGAAGAAGATATCCTCGAATGCTGGAGACGCCTGGAAGAGCACTTCCATTCAATAGCATTGAAAATGGCTTCGGAACTCACTCAGCTGATCAGTGAGCAATGATTTGCAGCGTTTTTTACCTACAAACATTGTTTTTACCTACCAATTTTTTTTTACCTACCAACTATTGGTAGGTACTACCTACCACACTATAATGGCTTCACACCTTCACAATCAAGTTTATTAGAAAGAACTAAACGCTTCACACTCGATTCGAAAAATAGAAAGCTTGATATGGAAATTTGATTACTGGTTACGCAGAAGGCAAAAACTGTATACAAATCGAAGAAATGAACAGCGATCGCATTTTAGTCAGATAAAATTTGAACGGCGATTAGACCTCTTTTGCGATTCACACTCATGATTCTGTTTTATCGAAGGAAAACCTTCAAATACTCGTAGGGACCGAACGGTTTGTCCTACAGAGCTCCGGGTGGTCTCAAAAATTTTTAAAATTCACTACTATTTAAAATTAGTGAAAAAACGATACCTTTATTTCGAGAGTTTTCGAGCTAGGGCACTCTTGAAAATTTCAACCCTTAATTTTCACCCCTTAGAAGTGACCTACATCAACCAAAAGCTTCGCGGCACAACTAGACCCCAAATGGAGCCCATATACAAAATTTGAACCAAATCGGTCCAGTGTTGCTAAGAAAAGTGCCGCGTACGGCGGACGGCGTACGGCGTACGGCGGACGGACGGAAATTTTTTTATTCGATTTTCGGATTCTACGTACCTTGAAACGTAAAACATCAAATTTTGAGGGGGGGTTAAAATTTTTTTTTTCTTGCTCGATTCCAAAGGCTTATTATTGAAAATAATAAACCAAAAGCAGTCACTGATATCTTGTCCAATTCACTTTTCGAAAATTGTCTTAATTTCTGTTAATTGTATGCCAATTTTTTTATTACTAGATCGGCCAAGTTAAACGTTACTACCGTTGACAATAAGGTCGAAGGTATGTTTTTAATGTCCATCCTCCTCCCGTCATCGCAAGTAATCAAACCACCCTGTTCATAATAACCTGTATAAAACAAAATAGCAGTTCATAAAACTGGAAGATATCAATAACAAACAAAAACCAATCTCATTTTCTGTATGAATTGGATAAGCCTATCAAGTAGATGGAAGACACAATTATTATTGAAGGAAGGATTCAATACTTACTATTGAAATCCGGTGAGGGAAATGACATAAATCCCCTTTGCTAGTGACGCGCACAGAACACAAAACATGAACAGCATAATCAGCCGGTTACCCTTGAAAACACGTTTTTGGGGGCTACGCGCCTGTGTGGGAACCGCCGCTGGTATTCCCGTACAGCTTCTCTGGCGTTTTGGTTTGTGAAACCATAAACCAGCAGCATATCGGCATACTCTTGATTGGAAAAAGTTACCATGATACAAGTAGACGTGTAGGCAGGTCACGAACTGATCACTGATAAGGTAACTAATCTGATGTTCGGAACCTACTGTTATTATGAACAGGGTGGTTTGATTACTTGCTTGTTTAAAAACATGTTTAATGTTTAAAAAAATGGTTAAAAACATACCTTCGACCTTATTGTCAACGGTAGTAACGTTTAACTTGGCCGATCTAGTAATAAAAAAATTGGCATACAAATTAACAGAAATTTAGACAGTTTCGAAAAGTGAATTGGACAAGATATCAGTGACTGCTTTTTCGATAAGTCTTGTGTCATCATTTGACTCAGTGAGACAAAGTACGAAAAGATGGCTGCCTAACTCATTTTAGGGTAAAAATGCGGATTTTGGCGAAACGTCGATTTTTACTGGAAGATCCACGGTTTTTGGCACGGGAACGAGGATTTTACACCATTAGTCTACTGTAAACAATTTTATGGCTATACCGTTGGAAAGCTGAGATTTTGAGCCAACTTTTGGGGTTACAGTGTGAACTTAACCGGCAGTTTCAGTCAGTGTTACAAACGTTTGAAAAAACGAAAAATTTCCGAGATTTTCGAGATTTTACTATTTGTGCTCATTTTTCAACATTTTAAATCTTCTTTAAGAAGTTTTTATTTAACACTAGAGAGATAGAGAATTTAACGCTCTTTCCAACGGTATAATTACATTTGAATTTTGACTGAAAAACAAGGGAGTTATGGCTATTTTAATGGCGTAAGGTCGACAACACGAAAAAATCTTAAAAGTGGAAAAAGTCCGATTTTAAGGGGGTTAAGAAAAAAAGTCACAAATTAGTTGTAGAATCGAACCCTGGCCGGTTGTACGACCTTAACCGTTACACCCTGTATACAGTAAATACACTTCTTCCACAATAACCCACTATCAACAGGAATGGGGGGTGCACCTGATTTGTTAAAAAAATTTAATCGTAAGTAGACCTCATCCTGAGAATTTTGACACAGCCGTTTTCTTTTTGAATGAGTAGATCTTTTCTATGATTTTTCAAAGTTTCGAATGTTTATGACGTCACACGCCCCTCCCGACTGGGCTTGACCCCCCAGCCCACTGTGACGTCATAAACATTCGAAACTTCGAAAAATCATAGAAGAAGGTCTTCTCACGCTAGAAAGTTGGTGTCGAAATTCTCAGAATGAGGTCTAGTTCAGATTAAAAATAACAATAAACAGTTTTTCCGACCCATGCGCACACCCAATTGCACAGTGGAATATAGGACGTCCAAGATTATGAACGACTTCTGCTCCATCATCGGCAAATCCCCCTGGACCAACCTTTTAATTCCCTCAAGATCAAATTTAAAGACTTTTCTCCCAGAGAAAGTATTATTCAGTCGAAGAGTTTTTTTTCAATCCAGAACAAGCTAACTTGG
Source organism: Apolygus lucorum (assembly GCA_009739505.2). Lineage (NCBI taxonomy): Eukaryota > Metazoa > Arthropoda > Insecta > Hemiptera > Miridae > Apolygus > Apolygus lucorum. The sequence goes on from CM019169.2 coordinate 9,274,672, forward strand.
TACCATTTGTTGTTGACTCTCTTGTTGTTTTGTTTGACGATTGCTCAACCATTATTATAATGTGTGCTACGGCAATGAAGATTATCATTATAATAGATACAGAATAAGTACTCATGACCTCCTCCTACTTTATCCAGCCCAGTCTCACAGGAGTGTATATACATAAGGCCAAATTGGAGTGAATCTATCGATAATGAACGTTGAAATCATCGAAACTTGTTGGTTTACTCGACAGAATTGACCACTTCAATGGCTTATTTTCACCTTCGATTGTTCGAAAAAGTCGAGACTGAACGTTGAAATCATCGAAACTTGTTGGTTTACTCGAGAGAATTAGGTAACCAGAATCGGACTAGTTGAGAAATTTACGCGGTGCGGGTTATCATTGATTTATTAGTTGCAGGTGTGCTCTTTTAAACACTACCACCAAATTTTCGAAAAAAAATTAAGCAATTTTAGTGGCAATTTTAATAATAAAATTATGAAAAAAAGTCTAGTTTTTATAGAAATCTGCATTTTATATATTATAGTTCACAATTTTTTTTACTTTTGGGACATCCATATCTGAAAAAAAACTTAAGCTATACCATATTTTTTTCGTAATTGGCCATCATGTATGATAACTTGAACCATGAAACATTAAACTAGGATAGGAAACAACGAAATAAAGTTCGTAGGTATTTTTTTAAATTCACCAAAAAACAGCCACTTGGGTGGGTTTGCATAGAACTCATATTGGGCGCTTCCCCGCATTTGGAAACAGCCTACATTTTGCATAGGAGGACACATCCTATCTGTTATAGCTAGTTCAACGGAATAAAATGAACTACCTAATAAGTCAAACTTTCAAGTGTGAGTATTTTTCTGGACTAAAACTTTATCCAGTAAGACTGCCGGAACTTCCCGCGTTTGGCGCTAGGATTTTTTCCAGGGTTTTTCGGGGAAAAAATGAAATTCCAAGAGTATTCCCGGTTTTTACAGGTAGCTGGACACCCCGAACAAGTTTCTTGCCAACTAGTGTCGTTCTTGAAAACTTAGAAAACGTCACGCAAATAGTGTGTTATTCTTCTAAATGTTTGACATGATCATTTCAAGAAAGAGAAGCGAAGACGAGATTCCCACGATGAATAAGATCCTGAATTTCTTGAACCTAAAAAATGCATGCCTTTGAAAGGCTACTATTAACCCTAATTGGACCACGGTATCACTAGTGACACCGAAAACATCTCAGGAACTCAACAGATATCCTAAACTGTCACCAAAATTAAATTGAAATTTAAAGGACAGCAGAAGTTTTAGTGACCAATTGGAAGTTTTGAAAAAATTTCCAAGGACATCGATGGAAAAAACGCTGCAAATCATTGCTCAAAGGTTTATTATTTTCCGTATAGATCACCCTTCTGTATAGATCACTGGTTCTCCATCAATAGCACCTACCACCATCTGTATTCTCCCTTGACCTTCCCTCTCAAATTTCAGCTTCCTGCGTTCAATAGGATTGAATATGGCTTCGGAGCTCACTCAGCTGATCAGTGATCTGAGGAGTGAAGAAGATCTCCTCGAATGCTGGAGACGCCTGGAAGAGCACTTCCATTCAATAGGAATGAAAATGGCTTTGGAGCTCACTCAGCTGATCAGTGATCTGAGGATTGAAGAAGATCTCCTCGAATGCTGGAGACGCCTGGAAGAGCACTTCCATTCAATAGGATTGAAAATGGCTTCGGAGCTCACTCAGCTGATCAGTGATCTCAAGAGTGAAGAAGCCTTTGAGCAATGATTTGCAGCGTTTTTTACCCACCAACATTTTTTTTACCTACCAGCTAGGTACTACCTACCACACCATACTGGCTTCATACCTTCATAATCAAGTTTATTAGAAAGAACTAAACGCTTCACACTCGATTGGAAAAATAGAAAGCTTCATACGGAAATTTGATTACTGGTTACGCAGAAGGCAAACTGTATACAAATCGAAGAAATGAACAGCGATCGCATTTTAGTCCGATAAAATTTGAATGGAGATTAGACCTCTTTTGCGATTCACACTCATGATTCTGTTTTATCGAAGGAAAACCTTCAAGTACTCGTAGGGACCGAACGGTTTGTCCTACAGAGCTCCGGGTGGTCTCAAAAATTTTTAAAAATTCAATACTATTTAAAATTGGTGAGAAAACGATACCTTTATTTCGAGAGTTTTCGAGCTAGGGCACTCTTGAAAATTTCAACCCTTAATTTTCACCCCTTAGAAGTGACCTACATCAACCAAAAGCTTCGCGGCACAACTAGACCCCAAATGGAGCCCATATACCAAATTTGAACCAATCGGTCCAGTGTTGCTAAGAAAAGTGCCGCGTACGGCGGACGGACGGAAATTTTTTTATTCGATTTTCGTATTCTACGTACCTTGAAAACGTAAAACATCAAATTTTGAGGGGGGGGGGGGGGTTAAAATTTTTTTTTTCTTGCTCGATTCCAAAGGCTTATTATTGAAAATAATAAACCAAAATGTCAAATTTTTGTCATACTAACGTCATTTTTTGACTTCATATAACTTACTTACTAAAAATAATTCAAAAAATTCAGCTCTGTCCAATAATTTTTAAATTTCAATTTAAATCTAGTAAATCGGACCTTGGGACAGCTGTGGAATTCCCAAGATGTTTTCGATGACACTAGTGACACCATGGTCCAATTAGGGTTACAATTTCCAAATATCTTCAAATCTTATAAACAGAGGAAAATTACCGGGAATATTGAATTTGTGCTCGATGTGACACCAATTTTGAGCCATTATGCTGAGGCGACATCGTTCTTTTGTGAGAATTGGAGCCACCATCCGCTCTGCAACTTCTTTCTGAAACGTGAGCGTCATCTGAACTCGCCCCATTTTCCAAGCGGAAGACCTGAAGAAAACGAGAAGAGTCCAAGAGCCAAATTAATTTATTGATTGAGAATATTTTTGTGATCAGATTCCTCTTCGCATTTCTGGTCATTCACGTCCTTGGCTCAGTGGTAGAGCACGAGTTTGGTCAAAAAGTCTGGAGATCGATCCCCAATCGAGGGAAGTTAGTTTTTTAAAGGAACTAAGTGGCGCGGTCAGTACAGACCTGTAATGTTCCTCAGCATTCTCTGAGAACAATGGGGAATTTGCCTCACATTTTTTTTAATTTTTTTCGAAAGAGGTGTTACGCTGATTTCGTAATCACGTAATCTTCTTCATTTCGACCGCGTCCAGTACTTCGGACTCGCCGCTCCGCGTTATCGGACGACCAATTCCTGCTTGTCGCATCGTATAGGTAGGACGGGGGGGGGGGGGGAGAGATTAAAATAAGACCCACACGAGTACCTCTCCAACTTCGACGAATGTTGCGTCCATTTCTGCTCAGCAGGATTTCTTTCGAACATTGTTCTTTTTTTTAAAGTACTTACTGTACTGCATACAAGCAGGAAGTTATTCCTATTTGGGATTTTGATTACCGTGAAATTGAGCGCATAGCTCCACCTTTGTACTATTGAGGTATGTAGCTTTAGTACCTACTAAATTTTATAAATTGAAATTTGAAGTACCTATACCTTATAACGAGTACTTAATACTTTATAACGAGCTCGTAGTACTATAATTTGCTAGGTCTTTTCATATTTTGAACATGCAGTACCTACCTACATTTTTTATACTTAGGTATTAAATGAATTTGTATAGATACCTATTTAAATATTGGTAAAATTAACTTTTAGGTATCAATAGGAGGTTCTTAATTTAATTTACAAGTACCTACCTAGATATTCATACCTGGTTACATGTTTGTTATAATTAATTTTGGACCCGCCAGGTACTCTGTAATTTTTGGATCGGCGATCCTGTTCGATTAATTGGATTTCCTGAATTTGGAAGGATTCATTTCTTTGGAAATTTATGGAACCCCCGACTTGGTGAGGATATTACTATTAGTAGCAGATGTACCTACCTACTCTGGATTATAAGTGAGTCCGTTCCTTTATATTTACCTATAATTTGATTTATATTTTTTTAGGGGTCCTAGTTCCTACCAAGTACCTACTTACAAGATTTTGTACGAGTACCTACTTATTTTTGGATCAGTCTCCCTTCGTACGGCAAGGCAAGGTACTCCGAACTACCACGTAGATATAGGCTAGATATTAATAATCATTTAGGATTAAATTAATTTAGGTTAGGGTAATAGGAAAGGAGTGGCACTGGCGTGAAGTAGTAGATAGGCCAGGTTAGAATTTCGTGAATAAATTTCATTTATAAATTTCTTCTATTTTGAATATCGACTTTTTTTCTCACTCTCCCAAATTCTCCTCCATTTGGTTGAAGTATTACACTCGGAGGAGTGGCGCCCATTTTTTTTTCTTTTACAATAGCTACCTTTAGGTAACTACTTGATACGAAGTGACAAGGTAAAGAACCCAGACTGAGCTAAACGGTGGTGCTACTAAATAGGAGTGCGTAGCAGAGGGTTCACTGATATGGAAGAAAACAACCATAGTGTGTCACTCGAAAAAGCATCCAAAAAATTTAGAGAATTTAAGGAAGATGGAAATTTTAAAAGAAGCGGAAATCTGTTCATGGGGGCATGGGGTTGCAACGTAACGGAATTCCCGACCAATCTGACTTCATAGCTTACGTGATCGAACACAGAAGCGCGCGACTGGGGGAAGAGAAAAAACCCGGACGTGCTGTTGTGTTATTATTTAATTTTACTCACTCTTATTACAATCCGATTCCACTCATTAGTTTATCAAGCATTATTAGTCTTCATCCTCTCTTATTTAGTTTCTATATTAAGTTAGTTTCGTTATTTGAATCACATTTGAGTGGTCATTTGACTGGATCGTTTCTTGTTGTCGCGCTTAGAACTTAGAAGGGCGTTTAGAACTCTACCTGTTGTCGATCTGCGGAACTATCAGGAGTTCTACACCAGAGCGCTCAGTTTGTGACTCCAGTCACTTTTTGCATCGTTTTTGCTTCTGAGTCTACCAAGGTAGCGGAAGCTTTGTTTTCACTTTTCAAGAACGAAAACAAAGTTCTCCAAAATCAGAATTTCTACTCGCGTTTTGCGTTTTAGACCTTTCTGAACAATTTTGGTTCCATTTCTGTCTGTCTGTCCGTTTGTCTGTCTGTCTGTCCGTCTATCTGTCTGTCATGAATTCCTTGTAACGCGCATATCTATACGAAGTTATTGTCCGATTTCTATGAAATTTTCAGGGATTGTGCGGGTTGGTGTGTAGACGGTCCCCTACGAAAATCATCATCCTCGGACTGAAAGAAGCGACTACGCATGCGCAAACGTGAATTCCTTGTAACGGCCATAACTTCTACATTTTCCATCCGATTTCGAAGAAATTTTCAGGGATGTTACAGATTAGTATTTAAATGGTCCCCTATGAAAATCAAGGCCTTAAAATTTACAGAAGCCTCTGCCCATGCGCATACGTAAAATCCTTGTAACAGCCATAGCATTTACATTTTTCATCCGAATTTGATGAAATTTTGTAGGATTGACCAGATTAGCGTGTAAGATGGTCCCTATGAGGGTAGTGAAAGGTACTTAGAGATTGGTGTTTTGAGATTAACTACTATGCATCGGATCATCTATGTAATCGGGTTATGGATACGAGGAAGCTATGTGCCACACCCACTTGGCAGACGTTGTGTGTGTGTGTGTGTGTGACGTGAACGATATTCCTCGATTTTTGCGGTGTTTTTTGACAGAGGCTTCGCTTCTTAGGGATTTTCTTCTATGGTAAATTTTTTTCCTTGGGTACTCCTGATGTTAAACATTATTCTAGGGCCTTATTATAGAATTTAACTTGAAATTCTAGAATCTAAAATTGAGGCAAATTCCCCATTGTCCTGTCACCAAAACAACTGCAACTATGTAGATCGACCCAGCAAAACAATGTCAATGGGGGGTGCGCCTTGATTTTTTTTAGATTTTTAATCGAAAGTAGACTACATCCTGAGAATTTTGGCACCAAACGCGACCTTCCAGCGTGAGTAGATCTGTTTCTATGATTTTTCAAAGTTTCGACGCGCCCCTCTCGCCTGGGCGGGACCCCCCAGCCCACTGTGACGTCATAAACGGTCGAAACTTTAAAAATTCATAGGAAAAGATTTATACACGCTAGAAGGTCGCGGTTGGTACCAAAATTCTCAGAATGAGGTCTACCTTAGATTAAAAATAACAATAAACAGTTTTTCCTACCCAGGCGCACACCCTATTGATCGGGATTCTGGTCAACTGGAAATATAACACCTTCTCCGGGGCCTATAAAACAAAACCATATTCACCCTGAATAGCACAAACTCTAAGCTAGGCTCGGTGGTAGAGAGCCCGAGTTTAGTCGAGAGATCGATTTCCAGACTTGACTTTAATATCGATCCGATAGATTAACTAAGAAGCTAGTGAGCACAAGTGCAGATTCCAGAATGTCTCGGAAACTGTTTTTAATCATACTGTAGTTTTCGAATTAACGTTGAAGTTACTGAAAGAATCACGTAGGTAGCAAACGAATTGTCTAACCTTTCGGAAATGTTCTTGAACCAACGAATGATGAGCGGAGTTGCAACGTTAAAAGGTAGATTCCCAATAAGATGTATGTTAGGAGGAGCATCTGTCCAGACTTTAGCTTCTTCTGGTGGAAACAAAGACTCCATGTTTACAGATAAAACATCACCGACGATAATCTTGAAAGCGCAAGGAGAAGCTTCTGCGAGCATCTGATAAATCCAAAGAAGAAATTAGTGGTGAAAGTTTAAGAGATTCAATATTGAGTTCATCTTGTACGATTCAAGCCCTGTGATGATTAATTACACATATCCCTTACTTCCAGTGGAGTAAGAAATCTCCGATCTTTCTCAATAACTGTAACTGACGCTGGGCCACGATTGATAATAGAGCGTGTTATATTCCCAGGGCCTGGTCCAACCTAGAATCAGACAAATTATTGATTAGCTGGTCAAAATAGTACATAAGATATAGTAAAACTGTATTGAAAATATATATTTGATTGATAAAATGGAGTTACCTCGCAAACGTGTCCACCCTTGATCTTTCCTGCAGCTTTTACGATTTTATCGGTGATGCGAGTATCCATGATGAAGTTTTGCGATAGTTGTTTCAAGGCCCGTAAATTATATAAACTGTGAATGATATGGAATAAATTTAATTTACTGGTTATGATGATAAAATTACATCAAAAAATAATAATTTTAGATTAGTTAGATTCTAATCACAGAGTCTTGGAGACAAGTTAACAGAGGAGAAAGCTAGTGTTAAAATGGCATGCAAGCATTTTTGAGGCTGCCTCAGTTGCTCCATCTACTTTCAGCTAAAGAACTACTACAGAAACTGAAGTGGTGGGGGGAGGCCACTCTGTCTTCATACCGCTTCTTTACAAATCCTTTCGAATGACTAGAAATTGATAACTTTTAATTTTATCGTCATTTGCAAGAATTACTTGGAAAACCCAGTCGAGGCGAACGGTATTTCCAAGTTGCCATTACAATCGTTGTTGTCCCTAGAGCCAGTATTTCAAGTGTTCAATAGACAACTGCCACCCATGTAAACGTTTGAAACCCAGTGTATTATTGAAAATCGCTCGATTTTGACATTTTCATGTCTTTGCTTTGGCACATGAACTGAAAAATCGTCACAAAAACTAAGCAAGTCTTGCTCACGCGACCAATAAAGAAATAAAATAGACTCACTGTGTTGCGTAGAGAACAATCAACTGTTTTCTTATTTTGATGCTTGGGTACATGAACCAACAACCTTACTTCACTACCTTGTTGTGTACTGGTTGACATGAAAATGTCCCAATGTGTTGCAGACTCATATGCAAGCATTTAAAATTGAGTTTCTTCAAAAGACTACTTTCGAATTGTTTTCATACATATCGAGAATATAACTAAATTTTATCAAATTACCTTGGTAATTACTTTGATGCGGCCAGTTCCCCCCCAAGGAGAAAAATATGTGTTAAACAAGGTGACTTGTTGCGATGAGGTTGGGAACAAGCGATCATGAACGCGATCTGTTGCACTCATCTAGAACTACGTCCTGGAGCTCTACCAATCAGAACGCTTCTAGGGCTCCCAGCTTCAGCTTTCAGCCCAGTGCTCAACTTAGCTTATGATGAGAAATAGGAACATATTCATGTAGGTTTGGTGAGTCATGTGGTGAATTCGTTGAACCAGATAAGAGTTATAAAATTACCCAGTAGTACTTCTAGTTCATTGAACTTGGTTAGGAAGAATAATCGGGAATGAGTCCACCAAAGGACTCGCCTTCTCAGAATCCTATGATTTTGTTGGGTAGGTACCAGTGAGAAAGCATTGTGGCTCACTAAGGAGGACAGGAATCCTATAGGATTCCTGTATAGATACCTTCACTCCTGAGACGATGGTCAGAATGACCTGGATTCCCCTAGACCACTACTGAGTGTACATGGTAACCACAGTACAGGTCAAGGCCCTGAAAGCTAAGGCTGAGAACGGAGAAGCGTACTGATTGGTCGGCGCTCAGAGCCATAGAACAGGTACAGGCTCACGCATCGAGGAGTATTGATTACCAGGTCTTCAATCTATCGAAAAAGAATTCCCTTTCTTACATTTATTTTCGACACTCATTGAAGGTGCCACGACTTACTGGACGCGGGCATTCAGTCATCAGAGGTAAGTCGGAGGTCGAGCCGCATTCATTTCCATGCACATGAATGGAAATCGCGTTGAATCTCCGGTTAACGGCGAAAATACCTTCGATACTTCCCTGACTTCTCAACAGAATGTGTCGGAAGTAGATTGGAAGGTTTCACACAAGGTTCAGACGAATTGTTGGACCTGGTTGCTTCTAGGCAGGATTTTGCCATTTTCACAACTAGCGATCCAGTTGTAAGGATATAGTTTTCCTAGTGACGTTGACACACTTTTTGTCTAAGAAGATATGAAACTGTTTTTGAATGGAAAATCGTAAAAAGCATGGAATGGAGAAGCGCATTGAGGGTTAGTAGAGCTTTGGCCGTAGCCACAGGAAGGTATCAAGACGTCCATTACATGCAAGGAAAAACGATGAAAATGGCAATATTTCTCTTTAATTTCATAAAAATGTGTTTATAATGATAAATATAAAATGGCAATATTTCTGTTTTAATTTCATAAAAATGTGTTTATAAGGACATTTATAACGTTTTCCAACATAAACTTGAAGTCGAAAAAATACCTCCAGGGTCCCCACCACAGAATCCCCCCCCCCCCCCCCCGGATTCACATATTTTCAACCCGCATTGAGAGTGTTGAAGAAACAAAAGTGCAAGAAAATTTCTATTTCAATGATTTGCACGAGGAAGAATTATGTCAATACGTTAAAGCGCAAAGAAGCTATGTCCATTCATCTTCCACATTTTTAATTTTTTTTTAATTTCAGAAAAACTCAAATTCAACAAAACTATTATTGACCTTCTTCATGAATATAGCTTGAAAATTTCTTGAAGAAATTAAAGAGTTCAGTGAAGGAATTGTACATTGGTGAAGAATTCTATTGCGTTTTTCTCAAAACTCCGTTTTTGGAAATAGCGCCTTTGTGCTTTAAGGTATCGATGTAGTCTATGAGGAAGAAACAATGGAAATACTACTAAGTGAGAATGAGCCAAAATTTGAAAAGAAATGGGAATGGGAGTAGCTCCTACCCCCACCACCAGATCAACCTGTAGTACATCACCATCGCAATATCATATCAACCAAGGGCATTGGACTACAAGGTAGGGGTCGCGAAAACGAAAACTGGGGAATCCCCAGGGACGTGACGTCAATCGGTAACCACAGAGAGACCTTTCACTCATCCTTACATTCATATTCCAGTCTTCCAATGGTCAAGTTCGCTATATCCCGTTCCGTTTTAGTACGTTGTCAAGTTCGCTCTATTCTGTTTTGTTTATCATTTCTTTTTCAATCCCTTTTTCAATCGCGGGTTTCCCGGAGGCCCCAGAATGGTTATTTGTGCCATTTTGGTTTATTATTTTCAATAATGAACCTTTGGAATCGACCAAGAAAAAAAAAATTTTAACACCCCCTCAAAATTTGATGGTTTACGTTTCAAGGTACGTAGAATCCAAAAATCGAATAAAAATTTGGCCGTCCGTCCGCCGTACGCCGTACGCGGCACTTTTGCCACTTAGCATTGACCGATTTTGATGAAATTTGGTATGTAGGCTCCATTTGGGGTCTAGTTGTGCCCCGAAGCTTTTGGTTGATGTAGGTCACTCCTAAGGGTTCCAAAATCAATTTTGAAATTTTGAAAACGCCCTAACTCAAAAAATTTCGATATAAAGGTATTGTTTTTCCTTCAATTTAAGATTCTATAGAATTTTTAGAATTTTTTGAGACCACGCGGAGCTCTGTAGGACAAACCGTTCGCTCACTACGAACATTTAAGTGTTTATATTGAAATATATATATATATATAAATCAAAACACGAGTGTGAATCGCAAAAGAGGCCTAATCTCCGTTCAAATTAGAGCAGACCGAAATGCAATCGATGGTTGGTGATGTTGATTTTTTTTTGATTTTTTTTTTTCTTTTTCTTTTCATATTGGATGGTTGGTGATTTTGTAGACGAGTGATCTATATAGAAAATAATAAACCATTGTGTAATAATTGCAGCGTTTTTGGTTGCAGCAACCATCAAAGAAATCAAGAAGAACGCGGGATTCAACTGCTCCGGTTCCCGAAGGAGAAAGTTCTTCAAGAAAAATGGATTTTCTTGTGCAAAAGGGCTGATACTTTTTCAGTATCAAATGCCCGGGTTTGCTCTAAACACTTCGATGAAAGTGATTATGAACGGGATTTGAAAAGTGAGCTACTGAACATAACACCTAAACGGAAAAAACTCAAGCCTGATGCAGTACCTCATTTATTTTTACCGATCGCTACAACTACCTTTTCTTCGTCTGGTCAGGATAAAGACGAGTGTATGTCAGATCATGGTCGCCGAAAAAGAGCGGAAAAACGAGATCATCGACGACAAGCTGATGAATTGTTGAAAATTTCGGTCTTCCATTCTGATCGAAACTCTAATGGTAATTTAAAAATAGAACCCAAAAGTGAAGCCGGATCACCCCTTGACGGTATAGATGAACGGCCTCAGGAGGAGTTATTTTTGTTGGCTGAAAATAAGAGTTTACGAGAGGAAAATGAGTTGCTTCGGCAGCAACTGAATGAGGCGAAAAGTGAAATTTTGAGACTGAATGAATTTGCTCGAATTCTCGAGAAGAAATTTACAGTGTCGCAACAGCAGTCGTCATGATCTTCGTCAGCATGTCATAATGTAAGCATAAAATAAATAAAACATTATTGAAAAACTTTGGAGTTGAATGAAACCCTTCAATTAGAAGTAAAAGAGAAAATACTGTTGTTAAGCATGGGGAAAGAAGGGCCTTTAGCGGGCGGGTGGTTACCGAGCTACGTCATCACCTCAAGCGTCACGGCTCGTGACCCCTACCTTGTAGTCTAACATCCTTGATATCAACTCATACATGTTTGTTACCCGTTGTAATGTGTTGTTGAGTTGTCTCCATTATTCTGTGGTACTGGGGGACAGGAGCAAGTGTGTACTCCATGCCACCACACCTATCACGCTGGGGTCAACAGGTCCTGGATAGTGACAATTCGATACTTTCGATATTATTGATATCGATATTTTGTTTCGATATTTCCGATATTTGTATCGATAATTTTCTTGCAATATTAGGTATCGAATATTGAAAGAAAAATATTGATATCGAAAGAAATGAAATATCGGTTGTGGTTTTTATACCTGTTCCCACTATAATTTATCAATTTTCCCTGGAATATGCAAAATATTAAAAACCCAAAATTAAATAGAAACGGAAGATGAACGCAACATATAAAAAACAATGTTGAAATAACGTGACATCCCACTATGTCGGACATACAGTCCTCATGCTCGATAATCGGTATGAGAAGAGGGACAAATACATCATCATCACTTCATTTCGTTTCGACTTCGCGTTCGCCATTTCTGTTTTGTATTAATTTATTGTATTATGTAACATTACAACTTTTTACAAGTAAAGTTCGAACTGGCAATATGTTTAAATATCCAAAAAAAATTAGAAAAAACGATGCAAAAACATATTCGAAATCAGTATTTTTCTTTCGAAATCACCGATATTGACTTTCAAAAAATATGCTAAAACATCTTCGAAATAGGTGAAATTGACACTGATATAGATTTTTTGATACCTACTGATATTGATTTTTAAAAAATATGCAAAAACATATTCGATAGGTATCGAAGAAATCAGTATGTTTCTTTCAATATCAATATCACCGATATTAACTTTTAAAAACGTGCAAAAACGTATTAGACGTCAGTGAAATAAGTATTTTTTCTTTCGATAATCTATCATTGAAAAAAAAAGCAAAAACATTAGATATCAGAGACAATGCCATCAATATTTTTTTCGATATTCTATCGATATTTTCCTTCCAATATTTGATCTATTATCGATACTTCCTCCCGATATTATTTTGATGTTGAATATCGCATCGAAAGGTACATCGAATCGTCACTAGTCCTGGAAACTATAGGCTTACCATAAAAACAGTCTGCATCCATGTGGCGCATCCTAGGTGGCGGATTCGCGAACTAACGGCCGAGTCTACGTGCCATGGAGAAACCTTTGTAGGGAAATTGGACTAATGCAAAATTGTAAGTTCAAGTGGTGGCTGCATCGCAAATGGGCTTCAGATCCAGATATCAATTTCAAGGTGGAGTAGGAGGGAAAGTAAGTCACTTTGAGAAGAGAAATTCCCAAAAAAGTATTGTATGCACAGAAATGTGCAAATGTAAAAGATGAGTAGTTCTATCCTCTCCAGAAGAATGCGCCACAGGGATACAGAGTTTCTGTGGTAGACCCATAGACTGACTTGGTGAAGACATTGGAAACCATGACAAGTTCTAGCATTACCTGGCAGAGCACTCTACCAGTCACGAAGAATAATTATTGTGAATGTGTTCACAACATAGTTAATTATATTGGGACTCACCGTAAAATATCCTTGATGGTTGGGAGAGGAGGCAATCGATTAATTACTTTTAGAGCACTCATTGCTGTTCCTTGATTTTCGGTTCTTCAAAATCGTCAAGGAAAGATTCTTGAGCAACAGCAAAAATAGAGTAGCCGTAGATCCCGAGGACTCCAGCCCCTAGAGAAAATGCAGTGATGAGATTGTTTCTTCTCAATCGCTGCAGCTTCCGCACTCTTTCGAGATTGTTCTTTTCTGCGAGTTTGATGAAGTCGATGATATTCTTGTTGGCTTCTTTGGAAATATCTACTTTGGGCATACGATCATCTGCCATTGCACTGTGAACCAAATAGGAACTACTGTGAGACAACAAACGAGCAGGAAGATTCTAATTGTTTGATAGCTAATTTATTTATATTTTAAAACCACTCAAAATAAAAGTTTTAAGAAATTCAATCCGCCTGGGGGGCATTTGCATCAACCTTGGTGGTCTGTATGACTATCCACTTCGACGAAGGACGCCGTGCTTATTTCTTGCAGAGCTCTTCAAAAGACTGTGTACTGAATTTTACTCCTCAATATTGGAGAGAAGATAAGTTAGTTCCTCAGATTTTACCAATCACTTATCGTCCCTATACCTGGTAAACCATGTAAGTCGAGTTTATCAAATTTTACAGGGGACACTAAAAACTAAATAATGCAGTTTTAATTCCACATGCAATAAGTTTTTTCGTTCCATTCCTTAAAACAGGTGGTAACAGTAGTATTTCAAAGAGCCTGAGACTAATTTCATCAAAATTTAGTTTAGCGAACGAAAAAATGGACTTACATGATTTTACCCAGCCTTTGACACCCAACTTACATGGTTTTCAATTTGATTTTCATAAAAATATACCCAGCTTGGGTTATTCAATTATTAGGAATATTATTCAATTTTTTCTCTCCAGGTTTCAAGGTTACACAAAATACCCAAATCGATGCAAAAGGAAAATATTTAAATGAAAATTCATAGGCGTTGACAAATACACAGTCCAACTGTAAGGCTCCTTGAGTCAAAATGACAGTCTTGCGTCTTAATATTACTAGAGTTGAGCAATAAATTATTATACTACCAATTCCTCAATTACCATTTCTTAAATTAAAACCATTACTTATAGGAACACTTTACCTATCACAACCGTAACTAGGTAGCTATGCATTGAATTTAAATGTTAGGTAACAAGGTACTTTTGTTTCATTAAAACAAGGGATGAGTTAGGTATGGGTTAGGGGTAAAGGACATGTAAGTAAGTAAAAAGTAAAGTAAGCAACCATTTCAGGTTGAATTTTCGTCCGACTGCCATTCTTGGCGTCGCGGACGTCATCAGCTGTCTCCCTAAGGGGAGATCAGAATTTGTTCTGATGATTTCGCCAATGGCTTCCCAAACATCACCGCCCTGGGTTGGAACGAGAGATTGCCGATCGTCTAATAGACAGAAAACTTTCTGCGACGACCAGACTCGAACGCGCGTCCCCGCTAGACGGTCCTCATCTTATCACCGCAGTCCGGTACACTGTCCACTAGACCACCGACGCCCACATGGTAAAGGACATGTTAGGGATGAGCTAGGGACGGGTTAGGGATGGGCTGGGTATAAGTTAGGGGTTGGGATAGGTTAGGGACATGTTGGGGATGAGCTTGGGATGGGTTAGGGGTTGGAGATAGCTCAGGGCTGGGTTGGGTTAGAGATGGACTAGGGATGGGTTGAGGATGGGTTAGGTATGAGTTAGGTTAGGGATGGGATAGGGGTTAAGGATAGGTTGGAGATGGGCTAGGGACGGATTAGGGGTTGGGATAGGTCAGGGCTGGGTAGGGTAAGAACTGAGGATGGATTAGGGATGGACTATATGGGTTATGGATGGGTTGGGTGTGGGGTAGGGATAGGACAGGGCTGGGTTGGAGATGAGCTGTGGATGGGTTGGATATGGGTTAGGGATTGGTCAGAGATGGATTTCCTCAATTATTATCTCTTGTATCATTAATTTTACAGAGTTTCCTGTAAAACATAAGCAGACCAATAGCACACTACTAATCTCTTCTTGTTCTTTCTAACATCAGCATTACAGCTAGGTCAAACAGCCAACAAATCAATCAATTCATCTAAAATTATCCTCCTAAATAATGTAAAAATAATTTAGAAACAATGCGGAATAACACGTAGGTAGGTCGTGATCTTAAGGTTGGCCACAGTATGGAAAATCACGTGTCTGCAGAACATGAAGAGTGGAATTTATTGCTGAAATTGAGACTAATAAAAAGGTTTCTATTTATGATCACTTTCTCCGAACTCCATTTATTATGATTTTGTGAACTTTTACATGGAAAAACGTTTTAAAAAAAACTGACTATCTTGGAGGGAAACTTGCCACCAGCGTGAGCTGCTCACTCTTATGAAGGCATGCACAGCACTTACATGGTTTTCCGGCAAAAAAATAGGTAACCGACTTACACGTTTTTTCAATGCCTTCTGGGTAAAAAACTATTCATCAGATTGGAAAACGGCTTCACTAAATGAATCAAGCGACCCTAATTTACCTGAAAAGCTCAAAACCTTTTTTTCGAAAAAATACCGACTTACATCGTTAACCAGGTATAGGGACGTTATATTGTTCTCCGAGAGGCTGTAAGTATACCAAAAATAATATTCCTAAGAATAAAATTGGTAGAGTATTTTTTCAATGTACACAGAGCTTCTGGAATACCTACTAATATTACTGTGGTGGTCCATCACCACAGAGCTCCACCAAATCCATACCCAAGTTGATCCTGAAGAGAAGCCTTCCATGCACCGAGGATCGCATGGAAGTGGAGGGACCGCGGCCACCACCAGGCGGCAGCACTCTCCAGGCCTGTGCAAAGGAATAGCCAGGTAGGGGAAGGTCGCGTGGGGGGGGACACGGCTGAGGGCAACGCCATCTTGAAGCCCTTAGTCGTGTCTTGATCGAGCACTCACCCACAAGTATGAAAAAGTGATAGCAAGCTGTGAGGCAGCAGGATAGTTAGCAAGCTGTGAGGCAGCAGATAGTGAAAGAACAGTTTTTATGACAGTGAAGTCAATTTAGAGTCACATTTTGATAATCCGCAACCAGATCCTCGAGCCTGGATACATTGGTGTACGATTGCGCCCTCCCAAGTACTCCACGAAGATTCTGGACGACCGCCGCATTTCCACCTGGACCATCCCCACGAACTCTCTCTCTCATAATAGTCAAAACCGGTAAACTAAATTCATTTTGTATTAATTGTTGCTTTGGAGTTCCTCCTAGGTATAAATTTTCTTGTATTTTGATGTCCAAAAGGGACTTTAGTTGATGTTATCGATCTCGTGGTGTTTCGTAACACCGTGTTCTTGTTCTCGATCTCGTGGTGTTTGGTAACAACCCACCACGTGGACAGGTATAGGTTAACCCCATCAGGGACCTATCTTTATTACTTACCTTGATAATTCTGAAGTTAAATCCATTGAGATTAAGTCGTTTATATGCCATTTATTGATTGTTCAAAGTATTTTCGTTTAAATAGAGATTTTTACCTTTTGTTCCTGAACTGGCGTTCTGACTTTTGAATACTTACCTGAGCAGTTTCCTGGAGCGTAAAAGGATCAGAAATTACATCTATTAATTAAATACTTACCTGAATAACTTACCTTGATTGAAGTAAACATAGAGTCACTCGTAGATTGCAGAACATAAATTCACTTACCTGAGTCTTGAAGAACCTGAAACAAAAGAAAAGAGTTGATGTTGATCAACAAAGCAAATTATACACAATAACGCAATAAAGAGTCAAATTATACTTACCTGGTAAACTTCAGACGAAGAATATTGTTTTTCGGTGTTTCCAACGGGACTCACCTAGTCGACGAACATCAACGCCTTCCGCTACCAACTGTTACCCATTGATCCGAAACACGGTAAGTGCACTAGAGAACATACTAGTCCATAAGCGCAAGATCTTTGTAATATCAGTTTTCATTTCAACATAATCCATCGGCCATCGCTAGGAAAACTAGGTATTACAAATTGGTGGCCCGCGGTGTGATTTTGATAGGTACCAAACTATCACAAACCTTCAGTTCGCCTTGCGCTGACTAGTAGAAAAATTGCCCAGGAGACTGATCAGGAGTGTTATAGGAATATTAATTGAATTGTTTATTCAGAATTTATTTTGTGGAACATTGACAAAGAAAATTACGAGCGTAGGACATTGTTTTTCTGTAAAAACAAAGAATACGGCCGTAGACATAAAACCACTCGTGAGCAGAGGAACAGGAGTGTGAGCGAACTAGCGAGATATCAGGTTGTCCTAGCGACGTTCTCCCGTGTAAATCTTGGGCGGACCGCTGCGTTCCGGGTCCTCTCTGGTCGGACGATCCGGGTCGATTTTCTCGTTGGTTCTGAGTTCTGGATACGAACCGTATCGGAACGACTCTCGGGCGGGTCATTGGGTTTCGGGTCGACGATCCGTAACATCAAGTTTCGAGCCAGCGGGTTCCGTAACGTCAACACGTTCCGAGAACCGTTGTTCCCGAGTCAAGGGAACGGTTCGAAATACCTGTTACCGAAACTCGAACGAGTACAGAAACTCGTTCTTGGATCGGAACAGCCACCCAACGTTCTGTTATCGGTTCCGAACCACTGTTCCGGAATCCGTGAGCTCTCGCGAAACACCTGTTCTCGCGCAATTACCTATTTTGAAAAATAACAACCGATAGTGACAAAAGTGAAAACTTTTACCATTTTTTTTTTGTATAAATATTTTCACACCTGAACTCCGAAATGGCTGAAGGAGGAGACGACGCGGAAATTGGACGCGAGATGATGGACGCTGTCACCTCCGCGATGGCGCAGATGGGACACTTCTTCGCCACACAGCGAGGAGTTCCGAAACCCGAAGAGCAGGGTACCGGACTCCCGAGGTCGCTGTTCATGGAAGTGGATGTGTGGAACCCCGATGAATCCGGATGCATTTCCGCACAACAATTCTTCTCGGAGGTGGAACAGGCCACTACCGCACTGACACAGGTACAGAAGGTACAGTTCCTGAGGGCGCGACTGAAAGGAGGGGTAAAGCGGTTCCTGATTGAAGCGACGGGTGAACAACCCTATGACCGCTTAAAGGCCAAAATTCTCCGCTGGTATGGAAAGGAAAACCCCGAACAAGCAAATGTCAAGCTGTGGACGACAAAGAGACAGGTGGGAGAACCTCTTCGAAAATATGCGGAGCGACTGTTGAACCTGGCATCGTGCGCTGTAGAAGCGGAGGAAAACCTTCCTCCAGCACGAAGACGGGCGTGGATCCAGCAGAAAACTCTGCGAGCGTTCATCCGGGGGGTGGACAAGGATATCAGTTTGTTCTTGCGAGGAGGAACCACCGAGACTCTGGAGGAGGCCGTCGAGCGGGCTGAGGAGTGGGAGGAGACTGCCTGCGAGGATCGTGAACCTGAGCTCAGGTGGGACGTGGCCGGAATATTGAATCAAGAGCCCCGAAAATGCTACGGATGCGGAGAGGTGGGACACTTCGCGGCTAGGTGCCCAAACCGCAGTGGCCCTAGCGGAGTTCGAACGCCGCCATTGACACCCATGCAGGGAGATGGGTCCCGAAGGAGATTCCCTCCAAGGGAACCGGCTCCCCCAAAACTGCGTCCTTTCTGCCACTATTGCGGTCAGTGGGGCCACTACACTGCATATTGCCCCACGATGGTCGTCGCGGACTACTTGTGCGATTTCTGCGGCTCCAAGGACCACTATGAGGCCGAGTGTGCCAGGAGGGAGCAGATAATGGCCAGATTCCCATTTCCGGTGCCCACTTCAGCGACAACAGCGGCCATTGCCGCACCAACACCAAGTGAACCTGAAAAGGAGAAGCGAGACGACGAGTTGGTCGCATTCCAGACAAGCCGTAAACTCACCATAAGGCCGGTGATATACGTTCCCGTCCGACTGGGAGACACCGATCGCAAAATGGTGCTGGATACCGGAGCCACGGTTTCGGCGCTTTCCGAGCCTATTCCCGGGGTGGAGATCCAACCGACCACAGAGGAATTGTGGGGAGCGGACGGACAGAGGATGTTACTCCGAGGAGTACAGACGACTCCAGTGACAATCGGACCGGTCACCACTATGCATGACTTCTTCATATTCGACCGGCCGGACTCTGGACTCAGTCTTTTGGGTTGGACCTCTTGGAGAAGTTCCCCATCAGGATCCGAACCGACATAGGGGCGGCGGAGATGGACCACCCTCAGACTGGCGAACGTCTGACCATCGGAACCTTGATCCGAGACCCCAGCACCGTGAAAAGCCTGGAGCGGCTAGCGGCGGGTCGGCGAGTAGAGAAAAGGAAAGACCAAATGGACAATGTCCAGCAGAAGCCAAATGTACCGAAGGATTGCCCCTTGGAAATCCCCAGGGAGCCTGAAAACGAGCACCCCCTAACGGACGAGGAGCTCACCCACACAGATGATAGTGGACGACTTCCGGACAAGGAAGAAGGAAGGGCTGCAGATCCCGACGAGCTGCAGCAGCAAGAGTACCATCAAGTCGCTTGTTTGGTCGACTTCACACAGGCACAGCTTGTGGAGCTGCAGGGAGGAGAACCAGCAGCTGATGGATGGGCCAGCAAACCACGGGCTCACCTCACCGGTTTCTCAAGGAAACAAGGGCGAGGAAATGCCACCTGCGACCGAACGAACCATGCTCCGGATCTCAGGCGGAGCAGGAACCTGTGGCAGAGCGGTCCACGAGGTCCCAGCAAGCGAAGCCACGAATGATGAGACCACAAGAAACGCGACCAGACGCGGGACGGTTGCTGTCCCATCGACCGCTATCACTCGATTGGTGAGAGTGTTGCGGCGAATCTCAAGACTGGCCAGGAAACGACTGCAACGGGCTTGGCGCCTGCGTGGGCGAGGAATCAGCCAGCAACGGCGTCACCCTGGATCCCACAATGGACCTGGAGGTGGCGCAAGACCAATGGCGGCTCCGCCTGACAGGGGAAAGGCCTTCTGGAGTTTCTGGAATGGGCCGCGAACGAAAATGAAGACGCGGATGAACGCGGACGGTGGAGTGGAGGACTCGCCGGAGTTGGTGACACATTTTCACCTGTGCCGGTTGGAGGCCACAACCGCCGATCCGGTGACTGGCGTAACCAGTACCCCAGTCACACCCGAAGAAGTGGTCCCCGAGGAGAGGACGGACGAGAAGGACAATGAGGGGACTTCCGACATGGATGCCGACTCAACTATACGACAACCAAGAGGAACGACGCCAGGGGAGGCGAGTCAAGCCGAAGCTGAACCAGCGACCCCCAGGCCTCATCCCAGCCGGTTGAGCCAGAGTACCAGCCACACCGGATACCTTACCTGGGCTGTGTGCGGATGTGCCATGGAGCGGAGTAGGTCCAAGTCCTGCATGTACCTGTAAATAAATAAAACAAAAAGTTAATTACAAAAATAATATATGTAGAAATTAGTAAAGAGTAAATATGTAATTGTAAACAATAATAATTAAAAGTTAAAAGAAACTTACCTGGAGATGTTTATCCGGAATACCTTTGACCCATGTTGAGAGGGAGGGGAGCCACGACGTTGGTCGGACCGATTCGGGCCGAGATGGGGAGAATTCCGGGTTCGGGCGGTCGCCATTGTCCGACGGGACCTTGTTGCCCGAGGGAGGTCGTTGGGAGAGTAGGAAGTCTAGGGACAACCTGAGGATGAGAGGAAAGGATGCGAGTTTCAAAGAGTTTGACAAAAGTGGTGACTACGGCCATATTCTGTTGCAGGAGGAACTGACTAGGCTGCCATGACTGCGACCGGAGTAGATAGGGTGATAGGACAACTGGAGGGAGGAACCGAAGACCGAGATGGAACTGTGGAGGCAATGATCGTCATCGGAGGGACTGTCGGACTGCTCGAGGGGAAGCCGCGACAGCTGGCAATAGTCATGAATTGCATAACCCAGCTGGCGGACTGTCTACGAACCACAACCTTGTCAGAGTCTCAGCCTCCACCAGCCGTCATAAGGGAAGTCGCCATACTCAGACACCAAATGCAGACGTTGCGGGAGAGGCTGGGCGCAGAGGAAGATGGAGACGACACCTGGACGGGGGGCGAATCCCACCCGGTCGAAAAGCCGCTGCCACTGACCCACCAGACGTCGACACCCGAGCTCTCAGGAAAGGAGTCGGAAATGGATTGCGAGGACGAGGAAAGGGTTTGGGACCCAAAGAGGATACCGCCCCACCGTTCTCACCAATATCACAGAAGGACCAGACCAGCGCGATGGACTTGACGCCGAGGCTCGTTTTGAGCGATTGCCCCATCTGTGGAAAGCCAGACAGGGTAATAACCGGATTCCGCTGCCAAAGCTGTAAGACGTTCTGGAACCGACTAGTGACGAGGTGCAAGAAGTTTCCGATGGGCCATCCAGATCACCCGATGCCATGCAAACTCCGGGAACACCGAAAGGCCAGACCTGCAGATTGTACAGGATGCCGCCAATGGCGTTATGAGCAGGCGCTGATAGAATCGCGTCCCAACCTGCCGCTGCCTCTGCCCCCAGTGACCCCGGAGGGACGGAAGAAAGCCGATGAGGACATCGGCCTCTTGAGAAGGGAGGAGTGTGGTGGTCCATCACCACAGAGCTCCACCAAATCCATACCCAAGTTGATCCTGAAGAGAAGCCTTCCATGCACCGAGGATCGCATGGAAGTGGAGGGACCGCGGCCACCACCAGGCGGCAGCACTCTCCAGGCCTGTGCAAAGGAATAGCCAGGTAGGGGAAGGTCGCGTGGGGGGGGACACGGCTGAGGGCAACGCCATCTTGAAGCCCTTAGTCGTGTCTTGATCGAGCACTCACCCACAAGTATGAAAAAGTGATAGCAAGCTGTGAGGCAGCAGGATAGTTAGCAAGCTGTGAGGCAGCAGATAGTGAAAGAACAGTTTTTATGACAGTGAAGTCAATTTAGAGTCACATTTTGATAATCCGCAACCAGATCCTCGAGCCTGGATACATTGGTGTACGATTGCGCCCTCCCAAGTACTCCACGAAGATTCTGGACGACCGCCCGCATTTCCACCTGGACCATCCCCACGAACTCTCTCTCTCATAATAGTCAAAACCGGTAAACTAATTTCATTTTGTATTAATTGTTGCTTTGGAGTTCCTCCTAGGTATAAATTTCTTGTATTTTGATGTCCAAAAGGGACTTTTAGTTGATGTTATCGATCTCGTGGTGTTTCGTAACACCGTGTTCTTGTTCTCGATCTCGTGGTGTTTGGTAACAACCCACCACGTGGACAGGTATAGGTTAACCCCATCAGGGACCTATCTTTATTACTTACCTTGATAATTCTGAAGTTAAATCCATTGAGATTAAGTCGTTTATATGCCATTTATTGATTGTTCAAAGTATTTTCGTTTAAATAGAGATTTTTACCTTTGTTCCTGAACTGGCGTTCTGACTTTTGAATACTTACCTGAGCAGTTTCCTGGAGCGTAAAAGGATCAGAAATTACATCTATTAATTAAATACTTACCCGAATAACTTACCTTGATTGAAGTAAACGTAGAGTCACTTGTAGATTGCAGAACATAAATTCACTTACCTGAGTCTTGAAGAACCTGAAACAAAAGAAAAGAGTTAATGTTGATCAACAAAGCAAATTATACACAATAACGCAATAAAGAGTCAAATTATACTTACCTGGTAAACTTCAGACGAGGAATATTGTTTTTCGGTGTTTCCAAAGGGACTCACCTAGTCAACGAACATCAACGCCTTCCGCTACCAACTGTTACCCATTGATCCGAAACACGGTAAGTGCACTAGAGAACATACTAGTCCATAAGCGCAAGATCTTTGTAATATCAGTTTTCATTTCAAGATAATCCATCGGCCATCGCTAGGAAAACTAGGTATTACATTACA
>CM019169.2:9297814-9365810 GCA_009739505.2 Apolygus lucorum
TCTATTTTTCGAATTGTATGTACCTTGAAACGCGAAACATAAAATTTTTTGGTTTGCTTTAGCAATGGCTTCGGAGCTCACTCAGCTGATCAGTGATCTGAGGAGTGAAGAAGATCTTCTCGAATGCTGGAGACGCCTGGAAGAGCACTTCCATTCAATAGGATTGAAAATGGCTTTGGAGCTCACTCAGCTGATCAGTGATCTGAAGAGTGAAGAAGATCTTCTCGAATGCTGGAGACGCCTGGAAGAGCACTTCCATTCAATAGGATTGAAAATGGCTTCGGAGCTCACTCAGCTGAACAGTGATCTGAGGAGTGAAGAAGATCTCCTCGAATGCTGAAGACGCCTGGAAGAGCATTTCCATTCAATAGGATTGAAAATGGCTTTGGAGCTCACTCAGCTAATCAGTGATCTGAGGATTGAAGAAGATCACCTCGAATGCTGGAGACGCCTGGAAGAGCACTTCCATTCAATAGGATTGAAAATGGCTTCGGAGCTCACTCAGCTGATCAGTGATCTGAAGAGTGAAGAAGCTTTTGAGCAATGATTTGCAGCGTTTTTTACCCACCAACATTTTTTTTACCTACCAACTTTTTTTACCTACCACACCATACTGGCTTCACACCTTCACAATCAAGTTTATTAGAAAGAACTAAACGCTTCACATTCGATTGGAAAAATAGAAAGCTTGATATGGAAATTTGATTACTGGTTACGCAGAAGGCAAAACTGTATACAAATCGAAGAAATGAACAGCGATCGCATTTTAGTCCGATAAAATTTGAATGGAGATTAGACCTCTTTGCGATTCACACTCATGAGTCTGTTTTATCGAAGGAAAACCTTCAAGTACTCGTAGGGACCCAACGGTTAGTCCTACAGAGCTCCGGGTGGTCTCAAAAATTTTTTTAAATTCAATACTATTTAAAATTGGTGAAAAAACGATACCTTTATTTCGAGAGTTTTCGAGCTAGGGCACTCTTGAAAAGTTCAACACTTAATTTTCACCCCTTAGAAGTGACCTACATCAACCAAAAGCTTCGCGGCACAACTAGACCCCAAATGGAGCCCACATACCAAATTTGAACCAAATCGGTCCAGTGTTGCTAAGAAAAGTGCCGCGTACGGCGGACGGACGGAAATTTTTTTATTCGATTTTCGTATTCTACGTACCTTGAAACGTAAAACATCAAATTTTGAGGGGGGGTTAAAATTTTTTTTCTTGCTCGATTCCTAAGGCTTACCTATTATTGAAAATAATAAACCAAAATGTCACATTTTTTTTAACCCAAGTTTTTTTTTCAATTTTAACTTTTTCCCGTGTTTTCGACTTTGTCATTAAAATTGCCTTAACTACCAACCGTTATCCACCAAGTAAATTCAAATTCGAGGATATCTCTGGAAAGAATATTTTTTTTAAAGCTACATTTTCACAGGCGACCATCTACAAGCCAATCCTCAAAATCCCTTGGAATTTCATAAAAAGACAGTAACATAGTATAGTTTTGACAGACACGGTACTAATATTGTTCATAAAGGGCTAAAAGGTAAATACGAGTGTACATTTTGATTTGAACGACTTTTTTTAATCTTGAAAAGTGAAAATAATGCTTCTGTTACCTTGGAAGACTCAGCACCAAAATACGCCTTAAAGCAAACGTTTTATTGCATAAAACCCAATTTTCTCCGAAAATTCCTGGTGAAACATCAAAAATGACTAGGTACTGTCCACCGATGAAAAGAATGAACGCGAGGCCCGACAGGGAGTTGGGTATCCTCAACGTAGAACCACACCATTTTCCACAAATATACGTTCACAGGTAGTAACTGACCTTATCCAACACCCTGTGTTCTCACATAGCATACAAGGGCTCTAAACCCACTATAAACGTCGGAAAATGGCTAAAAATTCAAAAGTTGTTTTTTAATAACGTTTTAAAAAAATTCGCTCGTGCGGTCGTGCTGCACGACTTTGAATTTTCATTACAATATTTTTTCTCATCGATTCATTTTCGTTAACAAAAACGAGTAAAGTTCACATGTAGGTTTGGCAGACAAAGTTCTTCAAACTAATATTTCGATTTTTGCTGATTTTTTAGACTTCTTGCCACGCTTATTGATTTTACCATCCACGTACCGTGCGTGGCACTCCACCAATAATCATTCTCAATCTTCTTGATGTGGCCCACTTAGGATTTCCAGTCATATTCCACAGCTTCCATTGTAAATTCCTGAAGGCGTTCAAGTGATAAATCACTAACCGTATTCCTTCCCTTTATGAATCCTCACCCAAACCTACCTAGCGAAAAGTCAGGTAAAGGATTTGAGCGGAAGTGACCGAAAATGGGATTTCCCTGGACGAGTGACAAGCTCGGAGGAGGTTGAACGGATGTTTTCAGTTTAGGATTTGGTTGGGTCCTCGCGTTCATTTTTTTTCATCGGTGGACAGTAGGTACATACCGTTGGAAAGCTGAGATCCCAGGCTAATGAGGAATTTCACCGAATTCTGTTTGAATTTTTCCTGAATAGTTAATGGTGTGGGATAGATGAAAAATTTCGGAAAATAAGTCTCCTGTAATTTTTGGGAGACAATCAAAATTTATGATTTCAAAACTAACCGGGAAAACGGACGTGGAGCGGGAACGCTCGCTGATTGGGCTGTTCGGATCGCCGTCTCCTCCCAGTGTTGCCCATTGGGACGACGAAATCGTGTTTTCTAAGAGAAAAGTTATCAAACAAAAACAGGGGAAACCTAATTTTCCCCATCTTGCTTTTTCTATTTTTTTCTTCAGTTTTTCGATTTCAAACTTTAGTTTTTCGTGAAATTTTGCATCTGGGGACTATAGATTTCTTGATCTCAGCGCTTCAAGCGGCCATAAATGAACTATTCCGGGATGACGTCATTTTCCCGGTTTTTTTAAACGTTCGTATTTTCTACTCTGTTTTGTTTATTCGTAAATTAGGAAGTTCAGGCTGAAAGTTTGCCGTAGAAGGTTTTTCGAGGTGCTTAATCCGATTTTGGGGTCAAAAATAGGAAATTCCGACATGGTGAAATTCCTCATTTACCAGTTTAGTGCCCTACAGCAGCGCTATCTATTACGGGCATGATTTTAGAAGTAGGTATGATCCACCTCAACGGTAGGCACCCTTTATGCGTAGTATACCTATACCTAGTTTGTTTTATTTAAACAAAAACTGTAGTGAATATTGATTTCCACTATTATTTCTGAGGGCACATCCCACCACCCTCTCTGCTTCAAAAGAATTCAAAATAGGAAGAATGCCGCAATCCGCGTTGCAATAGGCTGTGAAACTGTCGCCGAAATAATTAACCCTAGGATGGCACACCTATTTTTCGCATACATAAACGGCACACTGGGGTCAATTCTGACCCCAAAATTTAAATTCCTCTAATTTAAATTTAAGACAGAAATTTAAATTTATTTTAGGTTGTAAAAATCTATTGATAGCCTGTTTGTTGAAATATATACAAAAAAACAGTTTAAACCAGGAACAAATTTCGGTTTTGAATATAGTTTCGTAAAAAGTCAATAAAAATATGTAAATACATGAAATTTTTAAAATTTGAAATTATATTTTGTTGAAGGTTTTTTTAAAAAGATTCCACTATCAGCATTCCAAGTTGACAATATTTGGAATTAAATATGAAAAAAAATCATTTAATTCTATGGAATAGTTTTGATAATAGATCAGCTCAAAGATGGCCCTTTTTTGAGTCTGACTGACGACTTTCACCAGCACTTCTATTTCTCTGCTTTTCAAAAAAATTGTATTATCACTCCTGTATTATTGTGAATTTTTATTATATACTTGCTTTGGCTCAAAGTAGGGGCTTCTCACGGTAAATGGAAAAACAAGAAATTTAGAAATCAATATACGTATGTATACATCTTGGCACACCTATTTTTCGCATACATAAACGGCACACTGGGGTCAATTCTGACCCCAAAATTTAAAAGGCAAAAGAATGAATAGAAAGTCACACTGGGGTCAAATAGTCCCCCACACAAAAAAGGTCAACCGATTATTGCACACTGGGGTCAGATGTGGCCCATAGCACGTTTGCAAGTTAACTGCACGAACTCTAGCGAGTGACTGACCTTAGGGGCCACTGACCACTGACAAAGGGGCTCAGAAGGAGTTCCAACTTTATTTACAAAATATCCCTGTTCGAAGAAAATTTTTTTTTTATAGATACACGGCCAAATGTAAATCGTGGGGTCACAAATGACCCCGGTGTGTCATCCTAGGGTTAACCCTAATCAACCAATAGTATATTTGAATACACTTGGCTTTAACGATTTTTGAAAAGCAGCAGGAACTGTTTTCTCTTACTCCAATGGTACCAATCGACTCGTTAGGATCCCCTGCAAAGGTTGGCAACATTGATTAATTGTTGGTCAGTGATCTCCCGCTCGTTTTGTTACGTTTTCTCATTCCAGTCCCGCCGGAGTCCAGCCATGGCGAACGGCAGCTCAACAGTAAGTTTGATTCCATTTTATACCATGATAACGTAACAATTGTGTGCTATTTCCATCATAATTTGATCAGTCGGTTTCTAAGCTATCGTTTGATATAAAAATATGTGGGATTATGAGCAGTTATCATGCTGATATTTTGATTTTAGTGGAGGTGTACTGAGATACACTTTGGGCTCTTATGGTAATGTAACACACATTACCATAAGAGCTTTCTTGAGTGCCTTGTTCTTCATTATGAATTCTTACTTCTCGTAAGTCATTCCAAATAAGTAATTAATTCCATATTTTTGGTATTGCAGAACAATTTCAAGAGCAGAGGGGCATACAATGTATGATAAAATGTCATTTTATCTCTCGTCCCTAGACCCAATATGCTGTCGGATGAGGAGGAAGCTGTGGATGATATTTTTTTCATTATTTATCAAAGTTACCTACATAATGTATTATTACATAACCTTTTTCCTAAGTAAAATAAGGTATTTCGTTGAGACTGTATTTCCTAGTCAATTTGTGACTGCATTCCAAACAAAAGTAGGGTAAGTACCCTGTAAATACGATTTTTCTAAATCAATCTAACTCTTGTGCCTTACAAAACTAGAATCTATACACATAAAACGCCAACCGTATGTACGTCGCTGATCGCGAGGAGTTGGAGGGATCGTGGGAGTGGGGAGAGTCGGAGGAATCAGAGATGGGAGGAGCGGGTGGCGGGGAGCGTCGGAGGAATCGGAGGCGGAAGGAGTCGGGGGCGGGAGGAGTTGGAGGAAATGGGTGGCGGGGAGAGTCGGAGGAATCGTGTTTGCCTGCTTTTAGTAGGCTTTTCAGCTAGTTTATTATAAACAATGACTTGTCTAAAGTTGAAATGTAACAAATGTAATTGATATAATGATTTATACCTCACTTAGTAATAATTATGATGAAGTTTTAATAAAAAGTTTGTAACCTAAGTCGTTCACCTTCTATTACCATGAGAGCCCAAAGTGTATTCAAATACACCGTTTACAAATTTGCACTTTTTGAACACCTAAATTTTTTTAAACATCTTTAATTATCATTTTCTTTTATTTTGAGTCATTTTTAACTAAAATAGAGGAAAAAGTTATAGTTTTGGCAAAAATTTGGATCCTTGGGTTCATTAGGGTTAAGGGTGGGGGATGCAGTGGGTCATATCGACAGTGAACTTGCAAAACCATGTAAGTCGTTTTCCAGAAATTTTACAGGAAACGAGAAAAACTTGCTTCAAAGTGGACTTAACACGTTGGTTAATATTTGTTGCTTTTGACGCATAGAGAAGAGATAGTCGAGTTTTTGTCAGTTTGGCTCCGTTTGATGGATCAAGGGGGTCTCATTCTATCCAAATAGCTAATAACCTTATTTTTGAAAAAAATCGGACTTACATGGTTTTGCAAGTTCACTGTCGATATCTTATTTTCATCTCATTGGTCCCAATAATAATAATAGTATCGTTATAGGTTCTCAATGAATTTCCAAGTTATATTGAGAGCACCCCACTGCTCAAGTTACCTTCGATGAAAGCGTTGACCTCTAGTCACAAATCCCTTCATTTCCGCCTTATTTCTTGAAAATTTGCCTTAAGAGACCATATCGATTCCAAAAATGTCACTTTTGAGATAAATCGGTCAGTTACATCATAGGACCATACTCTTTCATTAGGATACATGGTTGTAGCTTTAAAAACTTTGAAAGTGGCTTAAAAAAGGTAAAATTGACAGGGTTCTATGTCCTCTCTCGAATAATCGTAAATGCCATTCGGTGCTTTGTCCAAAAGAGGAATGCACAATCGTTCTGTGTCCCAATAAGATAGCTATAAAATTCAATCGTATTGTGGACACTGGAGCTTTGTCCGGACATAGCTCCTTTGTGTACTAGGTTTAAGGAAGGCGGACACTGTTTCTTGGAGAAAAAAAAACCGTTCTCTCCCTTTAAGGCTAAGTGTCACGGTTTAGTTCCCAAATCCGCCGCCAAGTAGCGTCTTGAAATGATCACATTTTGAATGACCATTTTCTCATTACTTTTGAAATTTGAACACACTTATTTAATTAAACTAAAATCGCGTTTTACGAGTGGGCATTTTAATTTGGATAAAATATAGTTAGATTCACATTTTAATGGACCAACAAATTCAAAAACGTCTGCCAAGTGGGTGTGGCACATAGCTTCCTCGTATTCATAACCCGATTGTATAGATGATCCCACGCATAGTAGTTAATCTCAAAACACCAATTTCTAAGTACCTCATAGGGGACCATCTACACGCTAATCTGGACAATCCTAGAAAATTTCATCAAATTCGGATGAAAAATTAAGTGAGTAGATGTATGTGATTGGATCAAAAAAATACTTAGCCTTGGCTGGGATTCAAACCCTCGACCCCTGGGGGACAGTAGAAGTTATGGCTGTTACAAGTAATTCACGTTTGCGCATGCGCAGTCGCTTCTATCAGTCCGGGGATGATGATTTTCATAGGGGACTATCTACAACCTAATCCACATAATCCCTGAAAATTTCATCGAAATCGGGTGGAAAATGTGGAAGTTATGGCCGTTACAAGGGAATTCACGTTTGCGCATGCGCAGTGGCTACTATCAGTCCGAAGGTGATGATTTTCATATGGGACCATCTAAATACTAGTCTGTAACATTCCTGAAAATTTCATTGGAATGGAAAATGTTGAAGTTATGGCCGTTACAAGTAATTCACGTTTGCGCATGCGCAGTCGCTTCTATCAGTCCGGCAATCCCTGAAAATTTCATCGAAATCGGACAATAACTTCGTATAGTTATGCGCGTTACAAGGAATTCATGACAGACACACAGACAGACAGACAGACACACAGACACGGAACCAAAATTGTTCAGAAAGTTCTAAAACGCAAAACGCGAGTGAAAAATTTGATTTTGGAGAACTTTTTTTTTCATCCTTGAAAAGTGAAAACAAAGCTTCCGCTACCTTGGTAGACTCGGAAGCAAAACCAACATACAACTGAGTCATAGAAGAGGTCATTGTTGTTCCAATTACATTCAAAAGAACTCTCGATCCCCGTTTTCTCAAACCATTTATCATAAGGAGACCGCACGTGGAGATTTTCGTGCGGCTAGAAAACTTTTCAAATCGTTGTTGAAGTTTTTTTCAAGCCGAAAAGCTTGAATGGAGGTCAGACCCTTCGGGTGAGTCTTTCTTGCCAACACCTTTTTGCTAACAGTTAGCAAAGTTACTGCCGAAAGTAAGGTCCCACTTCAATTCCTCTAGAACATTTTCAAGAGGAAGCGGCTCTCCTTCCTCACTGCCTCATTAATTTTAGCCAATTTTACTAATGCCGATGAACGTGTAATTAAATTTTAAATTCTGATAAGCGGATTGTGATTGTCATACCTTTCTTCAATATCCTATTTGCGGGTTTTTCAAAAATTTGCCTCTAACATGGTTTATTTGAATTATTGTTACTCAAAATTGATTTTGAAATTTTCAAACATAATTAACCAAAATTGTAATTACTTTCTAAATAAGTCTGTGTAAGCAGTTTTTAAATATTCCATTTTGTTTACAAAGGGGAAGCTACTTAAATTTGTCCTCGAAGGTGCTGACATCTATCCAAAAAAATCGTACTAAAATCGGGGACACTTAGCCTTAAGAAATCAAGGGTTGGACTTGAAATTAACCAGAAACCCAAAACTGAATCCCAAAAGATTGTTCACTATAGGACATTGGCCTAATTTCCGTTCAGATTTGAGCGTATTAAATGCTGAGTGTTTCATTGAAATGAGTTTTGTGTAGTACTCAGTTGTGCATTCTTCGCAACCAAACAGGATACCGATTTTATTGCAAGCAGGTAGTATTCTATGCAGATGGTTAATAATAGCCAACCGTTGTGTAGTAATTTTCAGTGTTGTTAACTTATACCCAGCGTTTTTTTAAATCGTGGCACATTTTTTGTGATAATTAAGTAAAAAAATTGATAATAGTTCATTTTTGAATAGCTTATTTACCTAGTACGTTGAATTTCCGTAATTTTTTTATTAAACAGTAGGCAACTTACGAACAGATAGGTACTAGTTGAAGAAGACGATTTTGGCGATCCTTTGAAACCAAGAGTTCCTTCAATTTTTGTGCTCCAAATTGTCATAATATACAACAATACCTACCCAACACATGAAACTACCTGGCGACACCAACCTCTGGTGCCAGTCTGTCACCAAAAAGCCGGTGGTGATCGAGAGCGTGATAAAATCCTTTACCCAAACCCCTTCGGTCCACAATCGAACTTGGCTAGAGGATCCATGTCCCTAACCTTTTTTTTTTTAATCCTTACTTGGCCAAAGGATTCCCTAACCTTACTTGGCCAAAAGAGCTAGGGTAGATGAGCCCATTAACGGACAGGCCCAGTAGACGGACTCTGGTGCAGTTTTCCCCTCGTAAATAAGTCCAGAGTTTGTTGGGGCGATTGTGCCCATGTCCTTTTCCTTCACCAACCTTCCGTCTACTAACCTCCAAAGAGCGTAGCTGTTAATGTTGAGAAATTGACAAAAGTGGTGCAACACTGCTTGTACTGAAAAACCCTTGATGGAGTTATCTGTTTGGTTGTGGAGGTGCTCTAAGGAAATAAGGCATGGAAATCCCATTTTTCGTTTCAATTCAATGAATCTCATTTCATTAGTGTGTTGTTATTCACCTGAAGACGTGGAATTGGTGGGACAGGCGATTTCTTAAATAATCACTTGAAAATAGCCTTGTCCGTCTACTGGAGCTGCAAAACACCCAACTTTTAGTAAGCGGACAGTGTCCGTCTACTGGGTATGGACCAAACACTTGAAAAATCCAGTAAACGGACACCCTCATTTACCTATGTAATGGACCTAGTAACGTTCACTCTTTTCTGAATTAAACGTGTTTCTGATTTATCGTACGTCCAACCCTTAAATTATCGAAGGGAAAGAACGGTTTGTCCTACAGAGCTCCGCGTGGTCTCAAAAAATTATTAAAATTCTTGAGAATCTTAAATTGAAGGAAAAACAATACCTTTATATCAAAGTTTTTTGAGTTAGGGCGTTTTCAAAATTTCAAAATTAATTTTTTGACCCTTGGAAGTGTCTTACATCAACCAAAATCTTTGGGGCACAACTAGACCCTAAATGGAGCCTACATACCAAATTTCATCAAAATCGGTCAATGCTAAGTGGCAAAAGTGCCGCGGACGGCGGACGGACGGCCAAATTTTTATTCGATTTTTGGATTCTACGTACCTTGAAACGTAAATCAACAAATTTTGAGGGGGTGTTAAACAATTTTTTCTCTTGGTCGATTTCAAAGGTTCATTATTGAATCTGATAAACCAAAACCAGTGTAAAAGAAGAGAAAAACGCTGCAAATTATTACACAATGGTTTATTATTTTTTCTATATAGATCACTCGTCTACAAAATCACCAACCATCCAATATGAAAAAAAAACGCTGCAAATTATTACACAATGGTTTATTATTTTTCTATAGATCACTCGTCTGCAAAGCCACCAACCATCCAACTTGAAGAAAAACATCGATCATATTTCGGTCAGCTAAAATTTGAACGGAGATTAGGCCTCTATTGCGATTCACACTCGTGTTTCTGATTTATCGTGCGTAAAACACTTAAATTCTCGTAGCGCGCGAACGGTTTGTCCTACAGAGCTCCGCGTGGTCTCAAAAAATTCTAAAATTCTATAGAATCCTAAATTGAAGGAAAAACAATACCTTTATATCACAATTTTTTGAGTTAGGGCGTTTTAAAAATTTCAAAATTGATTTTGGAACCCTTAGAAGTGACCTACATTAACCAAAATCTTCGGGGCACAACTAGACCCCAAATGGAGCCTACATACCAAATTTCATCAAAATCGGTCAATGCTAAGTGGCAAAAGTGCCGCGTACGGCGGACGGACGGCCAAATTTTTATTCGATTTTTGGATTCTACGTACCTTGAAACGTAAACCATCAAATTTTGAGGGGGGTTAAAATTTTTTTTCTTGGTCGATTCCAAAGGTTCATTATTGAAAATAATAAACCAAAATTGGTGATATTACAGTGTCCATTGAAGATATCTATTGACAAATAAGTATAGAAAAGATGAGAACAAAAGAGAAAGTCTGAAAAAGATTGATTTTAGATTTAAGAAACTTATGTTTGGTGGTTCCAGATACTAACTGGTTATCCATTTAGTAGTTACCAACTGAATATTGTTGTTATGTTATACCCACCTCTGTAGGTTGGTTGTGATTTAATTTTCGGGGTTTCCGAACTAAAAAAAAAAAATAATAATAATTACGCCTATTTCTTTTGAATGACCACTCTTTTTTTCACCAAACCTGAATTCCTGAACTGTCCGTCTACTGGCTCCCAAATGTTCGGCATTAGGAAAAACGTGTCCGCCGACTGGGGTTTGGGGGTTTTCTTCTAAAATTCACTGAAAACCATTTTTTGAATTTATTTTTAACGATTCTAACTTATGGCTCTTATTCTTTAGCCCTGTCATAAGGTTGTAGAGCAAAAAGAAAGTAGGTTTTCTGAACGGTTAAATTTTTATGAACTGACAGTCATCGATTGTAGTTAGGTGTCCGACTACTGGCGCATTTACCCTATGTCCACCCATCTTCCATATTTATTATTTTTTTAATTACCGAAACACTCAAATTCATCATAACTATTTTTGGAAGATCTTCTTGAAGAGTATAGGTAGGTAATGAGAAATTGAAGCGTTTAGTGGAATAAGCCGTCATTTTAGGAATTGTGCACTGGTGAAAACTTCTTTTGCGTTTTTCTCAAAACTTCGTTTTTGGACATAACGCCTTTGTGCTTTAAGGTATCGATATTTATATTTCCATGTCAAGGGAGATCTTAGTGGTGAATCTACATTTGAATGGGCTTGATGCGATAGATACCTGATGTACAAATTTAGTTGAATCGGAGATTCGTTGGATCATTTCGAGGCTGTTGGTCACCATTCACAACACAAACACTCCGACCGGTTTTCTCGAAATACTCATCACTCCGCGAAATAAATCGGCGACCTAACCAAAAGGGATAATCGCACTGAAGAACAATAAATTCCACTACATCAACGCGACCTAGGAAACAGGGAAAGTAGACTAACCTATTTTCTTGCCCTTGAAGGTTGGCGTTGGACAAAGATGGATGCGCGCATGCGCAGTACCAAGAAACAACAACAACAGTTAGCTGCTCTGTTTCCAGGAAGATGGGACGACCGTGGCTAATCCGTCCTCCTAGAAAGTTTGTTTACTACCTTTCGTATACCGACTTCGGGTCACCCAGAATCACAGAGTAATGGAGACAAGTTATGGAAGTTATGCCCAGAATGGAATCGAGTAGGTGAGTCGTCCAGTTCCAAAAGCCTCCATGTCCTCACTACCAAATTGTGAGATATTCATGAAAAACTGTTGTGCTATTTCAGAATGGAGTTTTTTAGCCAATTTTTAAAAAAAATTTTCTTCATAAAATTACTTTTTATTTAGGATACATTTTGAAAATCCCTGATCTATACTTTTTTTTAAATCTAGTTGAAAAGTTGGACGTAGTGGGTTTTGGAACAGTATACTTTGGACAAAGTGGGGTTTGAAAACAAATCACACCCTTTCGATAATGCAGGTTAGACAAATTTTTATTAAGTACAAATTTATAAATAAATAAGAATAGGTACACATTAGGTATTACAAATTTTCCAAATAAAGTAACTAAAATATTTCCAAGTAAGTATTGATACCTACTAGCAAAAAAATGGTAAAATGAAAAAAACAAGCGTGATGACAGTTTAATACATTTACGAATCTATCGAGCTTTAAGAAAGTTCTTATTTTTTACGGACTTCATTGAAATTTTTCAGCGATTTTTATTATCTCATCAGCATTGTCCTGAAAGTCTGTGACTTGCCCTTCTTGGTCTACTATAACACCACTTCGCCGTCTGTCATGTCATCATGATCTTCAGAATCTTCTTCTTGGACATGAGAAGGTTCCTATTCCATAATCGAATTATTTATTGGTTCAAGGATTAAGGTTTTTTTTGTAATATTCGAGCCTTTCATCTGTAACCCAATTATCTTCGAAATGTTTTTTCAATAGATCTTTGACGTCTTGCAGTTTTTAGGACGTCCCACAGTAAGACTTGGGCGTCCTTATGCGATCGATCTGGGGTGGAGTTGGACAACACTCAACAGAAAAAAAAAATAACCACACAGTAATCCGTTTTAGACCATTCTGAATCCAAATCCGCGAAAAAAACCATAGGTGTATGTCTGTGTGTGTGTGTGTGTGTGTGTATGTGTGTGTGTGTGTGTGTGTGTGTGTGTGTGTGTGTGTGTGTGTGTGTAACAAAATCTTGTGTACTCTGCACAGGCCTTAGTTCTCAACCGATTTTCCTGTTTCTTTTTTTGTTCGACGCGGAAAACTATCTAGTTGTGCACTACGTCGCCGGAATTTCGAATTTTGCCTTTTAAGGGGGTGAAAGGGGGGGTTGATGCTCAAAAAACGTGCGTTTTTGGGCATAATCTTGTGTACTCTGCACAGCCCTTAGTTCTCAACCGATTTTTGTGGTTCTTTTTTTCATCGACGCGGAAAACTATCTAGTTGTGCACTACGGCGCCGGAATTTTGAATTTTGCTTTTTAAGAGGGGGAAAGGGGGGTGTTAATGCTTAAAAAACGTGCGTTTGCGGGCGTAATCTTGTAAACTCTGCCCTGGCCTCAATTTCCAACCGATTTGCGTGTTTCTTTTTTTGTTTGACTAAAATAACTTCCGAGTTGTACATGATTTCACCCGAGTACCAAAATTCGCAAGGGGAGGGGGCGAGTGGGGGGGATAATATTCACAAAATATCCGATTTTTTCAATATTTCGGTTCCTTTACCGCTTACTAATTGTCCCCAAGCTTTGAAATTAAGGAAAAATTCTCATTATACCTCCGGATTTTCATGAATTATTCTCTGTACGACCATGGAACTAATAGTGGTGCCACCATGGTGCCAGGACACCATAAACCGCATATTTCGTGTTTTTTTTTTTGTGTGTGTTTCACCTTGAATACGGATGTGAACCTCGACGGACCTGCCTACTAAAACTAACAGATGAAAGCTTCAATGTTACGACGCTATTTCCGCTTTGGTGCCAGACTGGCACCATTGTTGGCCGTTGTGGTGGTGGGGGGGGGGGGGTGAACTCGAATTCGCATGTTGGGTGTCGTAGATCACTGGATTTTAAAATGCTCTTCAGATTCGAGGCTCCCATGCCGCTAGAAATGTTAAGGTGGAATAATGGTTGGTGGGGGGGGGGGGTCACTATTTCTTGCCTAAAGTAATAAATAAATTACATCGAGTGAAACAGTTTTATCACTTAACAACTGGTTAAACTGATCCAATGCTTATCCATTGGGACGTCCCCTGGAATGCATGCATTACTAAACAATATGTTTTTAATTATTATGCAGTCGAGGAAATGGAAACTTAGGAAATTCGCTCATTCACTCATGCTGCACGAATAGGGCTTCAAATCTCTCGGCGAGGAGGGAAGCTTGCAGTTGACCCCCCCCCCTTCCCTCTTGAATCCTCCCATCCGCCACTTTTCAATCAGCCGTCGGGAGGAACTCCGCTGCGCTCTGCGGAGGGGTGATCAATATTCATTGACCTCCCGACAAGCCGAGAGGATCACGAGGATGGGCGGAGGTGCACAGGAAAAAAGAAAGGTACTCACTGAGTACGAATGCGATAGGGGCACATAAATTTCAGCGAATTTTCAGAAAATGAAGCTTTTTCATGAGAATCAAAATTTTTAGCATGTACTTATGCAAAAACGAATTTTTTTCACTTAAATCCGATTTTGATTATTTTAAAACGATTCCTAAACGAGTATTTCCAAAATTTATTTATATGTAAGTATTTAACAATATATGTATGGCCGCCCTCACTGATAGTATGGGACTATCCAGTTTAGATCGTCATGAGATGCGCCCAGGAAGAAGAGGGAGAGAACCAGTCCCCAGTCGGGTTTAGACCAAGCCAGTGAAATCACCAAAAGGGGAGTTTCAGCGTCTTGTACTATCTATAGCTATATGATCCGTTTATAATCCGTTTTGAGCCAAGTTATCATAAAATACAATTGTTTCTTTCATATGCGAGTGATTTTAATAATAATGACAATCAACTGGAAGAGGAGGAAATACCAGAGAATGGAATAAGAGTTATCTCATCTTCATCAAATGTATGTGTCACTCCTGGCGAGAACTTGAATAATTGTTTCGCAAAAAAGTTTTCAACATGGAACATATTATTACCCAAGGGTAAATACCTGAAAAACGTTACATAGATGGGGGCTGCGCGACGGACACGCGCCATTTCGACACTCCGGTCATGCGCCTTTTCCAACACTCCGGTTTTGAGGAGCGAAGCGCCGTGTTTTTTTCAACGCATTTTTATGTTGCTAGGAATAATATCACTCTTGTGTTATACCTAAGCACAACTAAAGGTTCTGCACTAGATTAGGCTAAAACATGTTCCATGTTTTTATAATTATCGCCGTAGGCTTTAAGTAGATAGCATCTGATATCATATGATTTGGGTCATAATATATAATATCCTCATAATATATCGACAGTAACAATGTAAAACCGCGTAAGTTGAAAAACGAAATTTTTCAGGAGGCGTAAAAAAAGCTTATATTTTAAGTCATTTAGCTTAACTTACATTGTTGGTTTTACATTGTTACTATCAATATGTATTTATCAATTTACTTACCCAGAGGGAGCAATTTTGCAAAGATCCTACCTATCCTACAACACGGGCCTGACGTCGGGTAAGAAATCAGAGATCAAAAAATGGCTAAAAAAAGGTGGTTTTACCGTTTTTATGCATGTTACTGTCATAATCGTGGTAATATGTATATAATGTATATTCGGGTAGGTCCATCACAAAATTCCTGATATAAGTACAAGTTCAGAAACCAAAAATCGTCAAAAAATTGTGAATATATATGTAATGAAAACCTGTATACATTCGATGAAGCCCAAAAATGCAATAGCCGAGTGGGTACTCTATGAGTTCGTAGAGACAAACATGAATATGGACTCTTGACAACTTCAAAACTTACCCTGTGCATAGAGTATTATATCGATACCTTGAACTACAAAGGCGCTATGTCCGTCCATCTTCTAATTTTTTAATTTTTTTAAATTTCAGAAAAACTCAAATTCAACTAAAGTATTATAGAGCTTCTTGACGATTATAGCTAGATAATATCTTGAAGAAATTAAAGAGCTAAGGGTAATAAGCCATAATTTCAGGCATTTTTCATCCAAAGAGTAGATTGTATAATATTAACGATTCGTGGTAAGTTGACATGGCAAACTTCTCTCTCATACAGGTAACATTTCGATTTTGTTTGCCGTAGCTTTAAACATATCCTTGAAAATTCGCTCATTAACTCATGCTGCATGAATAGACTCTCTTTTCGAAAGCTTGACAAACAATTATGTTGATAACCTCCAAAGTACAGCTCCTAGTATCCAAAAACTAAATGTATGAACCAACTTAGCTAAAAGTCAAATATTTCGAGGGTTTTCGGAAATTTCCAAAAAAAAAAAAGAAGCTATTGCAATTGACTCAACATCTGGCCATGACTTTTTGAACAAACTATCTGAAATCCAAAATGTACATAATAAGAAAAGAAATGAACATAAAATGTAAATCATGAAGATTAAAAAAAAACTTTTTTTTACCACTATCTGGACGATTTTAGCAGGGGGGGGGGGGAACAACTCGTGCGTCATCCTTCATAAGAGCATCGGTATCAGAAATTTTGTGCTGAATCCGAATATACCATGTATTAATATGATTGTGGAGGTAATAACAACAAAAACCGGGAAAACCCCGTTTTTTGTACTATTTTTGAAATTTGGACTACTTGGGGTTGCCCAAAATTTCTGGCTAATAAACTCGTCCTTTTGTTTGTTGTTGCGAACATGTTGGCGAAAACTAGAAGATATTTGCTAGACTATTGCTCAAGTTATCGTGCGGAGTGACACGAAAAAGAAAAACCTTGAAAATGTGCTAAAATCGTACGTTTTTGAAATTAATAAAAGAACAATATATTTATATTAAACGTTATCAAGTTTAGGCGTGTCGATTGAAAGTGTCAACCCCTATTTTTCATCCCTCAAAAGTGATTTGAAATAACCAAAATCATGGGGCACCACTAGACCCTAAAATGAACATATAAGTATACCAAATTTCATCAAAACCGTAGGTTTTTCATTTTGTTATTCTTGCTAGATTCTAAAGTTTCAATCTTGAAAATGATCCACCGAAAAGGAGCAAAAAATGTGTTTTTCGAGGTACATGGAGTGTTTCGAGAAATATGAATACTTTCACGAAGTGTAATGATTATTTTCGATATCTAAGTCCAAGCCACAGGGCCAGTTTTTCGAAGTCTGTCCTATCGTACAGCATTTTTTACTGTTCACCATAAGGATGATGAAGAACGTTTGTTATTCCCTTACCCACCTTTAACTGAGTCCATTATTGATACCCATTGGAAAATATAACGACACCCTTGGGAAAATTAATTAAACATTCGTTCTAGAGGAGTTCATCAGAACCACAGAGTATTTAAACGTGTCGCAATGCAGTCTGCGCGTCAATTAGAAAAACGTGTTACTTCAAACGATGATAGAATAAATCTTCAACGTTTGAATATTCATAAACGCTGATCAATAAACGGAGCTGGCGGTGAAACATTGTACTAAGAACCGTGGAATGGAGGGCTTGAGGCAGTTTGCTATGGAAGATATCAGTCATCAGATCATCAGTTCCCATCAGTCATGTACCTTAAATAGCAATGATTCATTGCATGACTCCCTTTACACATCAGCTGGATGGGATCAATGATGGTTTCGGGTTACCTTTTTTAAACTCTCCTGAGTTGTTGTGGAGAAAGAAGCAGAGGACGTCAATATACTCTTTTCAATATTTATTTGGCTATCTAGCCAAATAAATGTTGAAAAGAGTATATTGACGTCCTCTGCTTCTTTCTCCACAACAACCAAGAAAATGACTACAGCAGGAGTACAGAACAACTCTCCTGAGGGGTAAAAACCTTGAAAGTAGATAGGTACAGTGGTAGAATAAAAATTTGATAAGATTACTGAAATTAGATTTTGTTTTTACCTAGTCCAAAATTTTACCACAGCAGAAATTGATGTTTACCATACTGAGGTAAAATGTTGGTATTCAAACAGAGGCCTCTTGCCGAATACAAGCTGCTTGGGAACAAGGACAAACACTGACTGTTGTCTGTACATTCAC
This sequence comes from Apolygus lucorum, assembly GCA_009739505.2. Taxonomy (NCBI): domain Eukaryota; kingdom Metazoa; phylum Arthropoda; class Insecta; order Hemiptera; family Miridae; genus Apolygus; species Apolygus lucorum. The sequence goes on from CM019169.2 coordinate 9,315,672, forward strand.
GACGAACGGCTGTTTTGAAGAGCGTCTCTCTTGAACGTACGTTTTTCCTCCGCAGACTCTCCAGAAAGTCCAGAAACTAATCAAATTAGATTCAACCAATCAGCTAAAGTGTTATTCGCTTTAATTCGGTTTCCCCTTCAGGAAACAGACGTTTCTGCGTTGCCTTTCCACCGAAGACCTTATTGATTTTATGGTAACGGACGGTAGATAAAGCTGGAAATAGTTTAGGAGTGAGACAACGCTGGTCTCTCTAAGTGAAATTGGTTTCTGGCGAAGTGAAAAGGCCAAAAGCAGTTTTGCTTCTTTTAACGTTTGAAATTTAAAATCTCGAGAGCGAGAACTCGTTGAACCCAAAACTGTAAAATTCACTGACTGAAACACAGAACTACCTCATGAATTCGAGAAAATATATATCTAACATAAATGGTTACCTATTAGTCCATATATTATAAACTATACTTTTTTGGTTTATTATTTTCTATAATAAACCTTTGGAACCGACCAAGAAAAAAAATTTTGGACCCCCCTCAAAATGTGTGGTTTACGTTTCAAGGTACCTACGTAGACTCCGAAAATCGAATAAACAATTTTCCGCTGTAAGCGGCACTTTCTTTAGTTCCCAAGGACCTATTTTGATTAAATTTGGTATATGAGCTCCAATTGGGGTCTAGTTGTGCCCCAAAGCTTTTGGTTGATATCAATCACTTTTAAGGGGTGAAATTTTCAAAAATGCCCTAGCTCATAAACACTTTCGAAATAAAGGTATCTAAATAGTATTGATTTTTAAAAATTTTTAGAGACCACGTGGAGCTTTGTAGGACAAACCGTTCACTCCCTACAAGAAATTAAGGGTTGGACTTACAATAAATCAGAAAAACGAGTTTGAATCGCAGGAGAGGCCTAATCTCGGTTCAGTTAGCTGACCAAAATGCGATCGCAGTTCGTTTCTTCGGGTTGTACTCAGTTTTGAGTCCTTAGCTACCATTGATTTCCTTAACAACCAGTAGGTAATCAAATTTCTAAATGAAGGAACTCTTTATTTCTTCAAATGGAGTGTGAAGCTTCTATTTAATCTAAATAAACTCGATTATGAAGCGAAAACTTAGTAGGTAGGTAGTGACGATGGCAATGGTGTGCTCTTTGCTGGCGAGTGATCTGTACAGAAAAATAATAAACCTTTGTGTAATAATTTGCAGCGTTTTTACTTTGAATTAAACTTCAAGTACCTCCAAGAAATGTATAGGGAACCATCCTTCAATTCACTGTGGGCATCATCCAAGTCATAGAGAATCATGGTTGAATCAGGTGACCATCCAATGTAATTGAAGTTTTCATGCGTTAATTTCCTTCAAAAATTAAGTTTCCTACATGGAAATAGAATAATGCAGATTCAAAGTCTAATTAGTCTGACTTTAAAATATAAGAAGAAAAGGTTTAATTCAATATATAAAAAGGTTTAATTCAAAATCAAAAGGGAGTTTATGGAAGTAAATACGAGTATATTTAAATTGAAGTTAAAAAGTATTAATTCCAAGTAAAATAGGTTTACTTAAATCAAAGTAAAACAGCTTCAATGAAAAGTGAAAAAGGTTTAACTAAAGCGTAAAATATAATGGTTTTGTACCAATTTTTTGCACCATGGAGAAATTGTTTTTAAACGATACTATTTTACGAATAGACCTGATCCTTTTGGATTTAAAATTTCAGTATCCAACCTGACGAGTACAAGCGTTTTTTTTTTCCTTCAAAAACCAGTGGAGGACCAGGTTCAGACTTTCGGAGAAAATAAAAACTCCTTTCAACAGAATGTTGCCCCAAGGCACAAAAGTCCCAAAGTACGGGAAACTCCCCAGCTGAAAAATTTCTGTAAATCACGTTTGGTATACTTAGATCAGGCAATTCACACCATAATAATAAATAACCCAAATTAATGTATGGACTGATTAACTATGCTAATTAACACCTTCAATGCGGGTCCCAAAGTCGTGCAACCCTGCCGTACTGAAAATTTTTCGAGCTTGAAATTCGATATTGGTGAATTTGAACGCAAAATTCGTATTAAAGTTCGTCATCATAAACGAAACAATGTTTTAGACAGTTGAACTCATACTGAAGACGAAAAAAAAAGCAAAAAATGGAATATATAAAAAAGGGGAGGTACCAGGCCCCCTCCCCCAAAGAGAGTTGAAATGACCAGATGACCGGTCGACCGGTCGTCCGTTTGGCAGGTATGCAGGGATGACCGGTCGACCGGTCATCCGCACTGAAGGTGTTAAAATCAAATTAATGTTTGTATTAACCGGATGAATTTAAATTTTTAATTTAGCAGTTGCTCTTTCATCTGATTCGTGATTTGATGGAACGATTACTTTCGTTCTATGGAATCGCAACTCAGGGATACCTCCCCAGTCTCATTCCTAACATCAATCCTGTAAGTAGTCATTTTTCTTATCCTCGCGGTTACGAAGATCTAATTGGTAATATCTATTGATACTTATCTCCCTCCCCCTCTATACATGGACGGTTGGCTCATTGATTATGGGACAATATATATCACCATCGTTACCTTTTTCAATTTTCATCTATTATACATCATCCCCCCGGGTTGCTCTCCATCAAGAAGCATTATAGGTAACTATAGGTATTCAAACAAAACCTATAGTTTTCTAGGAGTAGAATACATCGGGTATTAGATTATTAATTAACTCAATTGTCTAGATCCTATAGAACAATACTGTTTCATCGACCAAATTAACTCAATTGTCTAGATCCACTAGAACAATACTGTTTCATCGACCAGCTACAGCTCGGATGTAATATCAATTAGCTACTGAAATTTGGGTCTACTTCGAAAACTACATCTCCACTACGCCAATAACTTCAAACCACCAGAAGCTATTCGACAAGACGGGTATTCAAGGATCACCACAGAATCTTAGTCGAAATTTGCAATCTCTCCTGGAGGCACGAGGTGATCTAGCGAGAGTTTCCACTAATCACCCCCTCCATTTCACTTGGCTTAACAAGGCCCTGAACCCTTAACCGCCTGCCACTTAGGCTAATGATGACGAGCGTCGCAACTGATGTGGTTTCCCTACGTGAGCCCTCCAGGATCGTATGCTGCGATCTCAGCCAGCAGATAACGGTGTTCCAACTCCAAGTCCACCCAAGTATGTTGGGGCTTCGAAAGTAAGGAGACAGACGTCCTCAAATTACTTAGTCTTTGATGACAGGATTATCACATTAATCCTGATTAGATGCAGGGATTGAAATTCGGACGGAGCCTGTTAATTTTTGGATATTATTGATTCGAAACTATCCGGGTCAAGCATAATATACCTAGAAGCTCTGGTGTCAAAACTATCTTTCGACCATTGTTTGGAGTGATACCCCACGAAGTTTCTAAAATTTCCTGAAACCTACTAATGAGACCCCTTGACTTAAGTGTTATTTTATTGACTATTTTGTTGTTCAAACTTGAGAAATACCCTAACTAAAATAAATGGTAAAAAATGACCATTATTTCAGATTTTACAAGATAATCATTGAGTAAATCAGATAATTGGTACGAATATGACTGTTCATCGTTTATCGTGTGAGTTAACTCTCCCTGCATCTTCCCTTCCAAACTGCTCTAGTACCTATGGTTCCGGAAACGTCAATACCGTGGGCATATTCAATTAACAAAATGTCTTCTGGAATCTCGAGGTGTAGGATTCTGCCACTGCAATGACATTCTATATGCTTGATTGAAGGACGGATTGAACAAACCTCAGCAGTGACGGTCTTGTATAAATACTTTACCAATAATGTTGCCAATGTTGAAATAAGTTAGCGCAGCTGAGGCCCAATATCACCATCATGGACGTAGATATACATCACTTTTTCTCTCGTCTGGGTCAGGTAAAATCATTTTTTTATTACCTCCACCGCACATAAACGTGCCGCATTGCAGTCTCGTCGATTTTCAAACAAATTGCGACGCCTCAAACGACGAGTCGTCTCTCACCGTTCGAATATAAACCCGATCAATAAACGATAACACTGACCGTGAAACATGCAACCGATCCCTGTCGCATAAGATAATTGCGCTTTTTATGTATACCTGCTTCGTCGATATTGAACTCGTAGAGCCCCTCGCCGGAACCTCATGAAATATTGAGTCCAGACCTTCCATCTTTGCGTTATATAATTCAAAAACTAACAGCGCCGGACACAAAGTTGCATTGAGTGCAGGAGAAATTCCGTTAATGCATATTTGATGCGTTTTAGCGGGAGTTTCAGCTCCCCTTTAACCCCTTAAGACTTCCGACGTTTTTCCCCCAGAGGAGTCGGGTTTTTGTGGTCGGAGGTATTCTGGGATCCTACATTATACTGCAGTTGTTCTTGTTTTACGTAAAACAATAAACCTCAATGTTTTTAAGGATAGATTAAATTTTCATGGGTGAAGTTGTGTGTCCAGCTTCATAATGTAGCTTCGTAGAATATGCACTAGTGAGGATTAGGGGAGTTCTTTACTCTGATATCAATATGATCTCTCACATTTTGCACGTAAAGGGTAATTGAACTAACAGAAACACGCGGCATCCGTCTAACAGCTTGCTTGTGATGTAATTTCGTTGGAAATATTGATACCACTAATACCCTCTCTAGGTCATTTATATGAACTTCTCACTCATTCCGTTTCCAACACAGTAGTATATAATACACATATAGGTGATATGGATGGATCATTTTAATAAAATCTGTACAGAATAAATAACGATTCATCATTCAAGAATAATTCATCTGACAGATAGTTCCAGTTATCTATACAATTTTTATGGTTTTTCATGTACTAGTTCTTCCGTATTACATTGTGTTGTAAACTAGGTACCGACCTACTTAAATTAAGTTCCACCCTATTTGTAATCAACTATCTTCCTCCATAACCCCCCATCAAAACTTGCAACCCACTCTAACATAAAAACTTTAATAATCGTTTTAATATGTTCCAAAACGGATTTCAGAAAAAAACAAAATCAAAAAAGTCCACGCTAAAAATTTTGATTCTATTCCAGTAGCTTCATTTTCCATGGAAATTTGCTAAAACTCAAACTAGTTCAGCTCTCGAAATAAGATCAAAATCTGTTTGATCTCCCAGAAACTAGATGTACGAAGCATAATCTATTTTTGCTCTCTTTTGTGGACATCAAATTATTTTGACTTGATCGCTTTCGTATTCAAAACCACTTCGAAACCGCGTTCAAAAACAATAATATTGGGGTGATTTTGGTTTATTATTTTCAATGATGAACCTTTGGATTCGACCAAGAAAAAAAATTGTTTAACTTGTAATACCTAGTTTTCCTAGCGATGGCCGATGGATTATCTTTGAATGAAAACTGATATTACAAAGATCTTGCGCTTATGGACTAGTATGTTCTCTAGTGCACTTACCGTGTTTCGGATCAATGGGTAACAGTTGGTAGCGGAAGGCGTTGATGTTCGTTGACTAGGTGAGTCCCTTTGGAAACACCGAAAAACAATATTCTTCGTCTGAAGTTTACCAGGTAAGTATAATTTGACTCTTTATTGCGTTATTGTGTATAATTTGCTCTGTTGATCAACATTAACTCTTTTCTTTTGTTTCAGGTTCTTCAAGACTCAGGTAAGTGAATTTATGTTCTGCAATCTACGAGTGACTCTACTTTTACTTCAATCAAGGTAAGTTATTCAGGTAAGTATTTTATTAATAGACGTAATTTCTGATCCTATTACGCTCCAGGAAACTGCTCAGGTAAGTATTCAAAAGTCAGAACGCCAGTTCAGGAACACAAGGTAAAAATCTCTATTTAAACGAAAAATACTTTGAACAATCAATAAATGGCATAAAAAAACGACTTAGTCTCAATGACTTTAACTTCAGAATTATCAATGTAAGTAATAAAGATAGGTCCCTGATGGGGTTAACCTATACCTGTCCACGTGGTGGGTTGTTACCAAACACCACGAGATCGAGAACAAGAACACGGTGTTACGGAACACCACGAGATCGATAACATCAACTAAAAGTCCCTTTTGGACATCAAAATACAAGAAATTTATACCTAGGAGGAACTCCAAAGCAACAATTAATACAAAAATGAATTAGTTTACCGGTTTTGACTATTATGAGAGAGAGAGTTCGTGGGGATGGTCCAGGTGGAAATGCGGCGGTCGTCCAGAATCTTCGTGGAGTACTTGGGAGGGCGCAATCGTACACCAATGTATCCAGGCTCGAGGATCTGGTTGCGAGTTATCAATCGGTGACTCTAATTGACTTCACTTGTCATAAAACTGTCCTTTCACTATTCCTGCTGCCTCACAGCTTGCTAACACTTGTACATACTTCTGGGTGAGCGCTCGATCAAGACACGACTAAGGGCTTCAAGATGGCGTTGCCCTCAGCCGTGTCCCCCCCTACGCGACCTTCCCCTACCTGGTTACTCCTTCGCACTAGCCTGGATGGTGCTGCCGCCTGGTAGTGGTCGCGGTCCCTCCACTTCCATACGATCCTCTGTGCATGGAAGGCTTCTCTTCAGGATCAACTTAGGCATGGATCTGGTGGAGCTCTGTGGTGATGGATCACCACACTCCTCCCTTCTCAAGAGGCCGATGTCCTCATCGGCTTTCTTCCGTCCCTCCGGGGTCACTGGGGGCAGAGGCAGAGGCAGGTTGGGGCGCGACTCTATCAGCGCCTGCTCATAACGCCATCGGCGGCATCCTGTACAATCTGCAGGTCTGGCCTTTCGGTGTTCCCGGAGTTTGCATGGCATCGGGTGATCTGGATGGCCCATCGGGAACTTCTTGCACCTCGTCACTAGTCGGTTCCAGAACGTCTTACAGCTTTGGCAGCGAAATCCGGTTATTACTCTGTCTGGCTTTCCGCAGATGGGGCAGTCGCTCAAAACGAGCCTCGGCGTCAAGTCCATTGCGCTGGTCTGGTCCTTTTGTGATATTGGTGAGAACGGTGGGGCGGTGTCCTCTTTGGATCCCAAGCTCTTTCCCTCGTCCTCGCAATCCATTTCCGACTCCTTTCCTGAGAGCTCGGGTGTCGACGTCTGGTGTGTCAGTGGTAACGGCTTTTCAATCGGGTGGGATTCGCCCTCCGTCCAGGTGTCGTCTCCATCCTCCTCTGCGCCCAGCCTCTCCCGCAACGTCTGCATTTGGTGTCTGAGTATGGCGACTTCCCTTATGACGGCTGGTGGAGGCTGAGACTCTGACAAGGTTGTGGTTCGTAGACAGTCCGCCAGCTGGGTTATGCAATTCATGACGATTGCCAGCTGTCGCGGCTTTCCCTCGAGCAGTCTGACAGTCCCTCCGATGACGATCATCGCTTCCACAGTTCCATCTCGGTCTTCGGCTCCTCCCTCCAGTTGTCCTATCACCCTATCTACTCCGGTCGCAGTCATGGCAGCCTAGTCAGTTCCTCCTGCAACAGAATATGGCCGTAGTCACCACTTTTGTCAAACTCTTTTGAAACTCGCATCCTTTCCTCTCATCCTCAGGTTGTCCCTAGACTTCCTACTCTCCCAACGACCTCCCTCGGGCAACAAGATCCCGTCGGACAATGGCGACCGCCCGAACCCGGAATTCTCCCCATATCGGCCCGAATCGGTCCGACCAACGTCGTGGCTCCCCTCCCTCTCAACATGGGTCAAAGGTATTCCGGATAAACATCTCCAGGTAAGTTTCTTTTAACTTTTAATAATTTATTGTTTACAATTCACATATTTACTCTTTACTAATTTTTACATATATTATCTTTTCTCTTTTTGTAATTAACTTTTGTTTTATTTATTTACAGGTACATGCAGGACTTGGACCTACTCCGCCCCATGGCACATCCGCACACAGCCCAGGTAAGGTATCCGGTGCGGCTGGTACTCTGGCTCAACCGGCTGGGATGAGGCCTGGGGGTCGCTGGTCTCAGCTTCGGCTTGACTCGCCTCCCCTGGCGTCGTTCCTCTTGGTCGTCGTACAGTTGAGTCGGCATCCACGTCGGAAGTCCCTTCAGTGTCCTTCTCGTCCGTCCTCTCCTCGGGGACCATTTCTTCGGGTGTGACTGGGGTACTGGTTACGCCAGTCACCGGATCGGCGGTTGTGGCCTCCAACCGGCACAGGTGAAAACGGGTCACCAACTCCGGCGAGTCCTTCACTCCACCGTCCGCGTTCCTCCGCGTCTTCATTTTCGTTCGCGGCCCATTCCAGAAACTCCAGAAGGCCTTTCCCCTGTCAGGTGGGGCCGCCATTGGTCTAGCGCCACCTCCAGGTCCATTGTAGGATCCAGGGTGACGCCGTGACTGGCTGATTCCTCGCCCACGCAGGCGCCAAGCCCGTTGCAGTCGTTTCCTGGCCAGTCTTGAGATTCGCCGCAACACTCTCACCAATCGAGTGATAGCGGTCGATGGGACAGCAACCGTCCCGCGTCTGGTCGCGTTTCTTGTGGTCTCGTCATTCGTGGCTTCGCTTGCTGGGACCTCGTGGACCGGCTCTGCCACAGGTTCCTGCTCCGCCTGAGATCCGGAGCATGGTTGTTCGGTCGCAGGTGGCATTTCCTCGCCCTTGTTTCCTTGCGAAACCGGTGAGGTGGGCCCGTGGTTTGCTGGCCCATCCATCAGCTGCTGGTTCTCCTCCCGCAGCTCCACAAGCTGTGCCTGTGTGAAGTCGACCAAACAAGCGACTTGATGGTACTCTTGCTGCTGCAGCTCGTCGGGATCTGCAGCCCTTCCTTCTTCCTTGTCCGGAAGTCGTCCGCTATCATCTGTGTGAGTGAGCTCCTCGTCCGTTAGGGGGTGCTCGTTTTCAGGCTCCCTGGGGATTTCCAAGGGGCAATCCTTCGGTACATTTTGCTTCTGCTGGACATTGTCCATTTGGTCTTTCCTTTTCTCTACTCGCCGACCCGCCGCTAGCCGCTCCAGGCTTTTCACGGTGCTGGGGTCTCGGATCAAGGTTCCGATGGTCAGACGTTCGCCAGTCTGAGGGTGGTCCATCTCCGCCGCCCCTATGTCGGTTCGGATCCTGATGGGGAACTTCTCCAAGAGGTCCAACCCCAAAAGGCTGAGTCCAGAGTCCGGCCGGTCGAATATGAAGAAGTCATGCATAGTGGTGACCGGTCCGATTGTCACTGGAGTCGTCTGTACTCCTCGGAGTAACATCCTCTGTCCGTCCGCTCCCCACAATTCCTCTGTGGTCGGTTGGATCTCCACCCCGGGAATAGGCTCGGAAAGCGCCGAAACCGTGGCTCCTGTATCCAGCACCATTTTGCGATCGGTATCTCCCAGTCGGACGGGAACGTATATCACCGGCCTTATGGTAAGTTTACGGCTCGTCTGGAATGCGACCAACTCGTCGTCTCGCTTCTCCTTTTCAGGTTCACTTGGTGTTGGTGCGGCAATGGCCGCTGTTGTCGCTGAAGTGGGCACCGGAAATGGGAATCTGGCCATTATCTGCTCCCTCCTGGCACACTCGGCCTCATAGTGGTCCTTGGAGCCGCAGAAATCGCACAAGTAGTCCGCGACGACCATCGTGGGACAATACGCAGTGTAGTGGCCCCACTGACCGCAATAGTGGCAGAAAGGACGCAGTTTTGGGGGAGCCGGTTCCCTTGGAGGGAATCTCCTTCGGGACCCATCTCCCTGCATGGGTGTCAATGGCGGCGTTCGAACTCCGCTAGGGCCACTGCGGTTTGGGCACCTAGCCGCGAAGTGTCCCACCTCTCCGCATCCGTAGCATTTTCGGGGCTCTTGATTCAATATTCCGGCCACGTCCCACCTGAGCTCAGGTTCACGATCCTCGCAGGCAGTTTCCTCCCACTCCTCGGCCCGCTCGACGGCCTCCTCCAGAGTCTCGGTGGTTCCTCCTCGCAAGAACAAACTGATATCCTTGTCCACCCCCCGGATGAACGCTCGCAGAGTTTTCTGCTGGATCCACGCCCGTCTTCGTGCTGGAGGAAGGTTTTCCTCCGCTTCTACAGCGCACGATGCCAGGTTCAACAGTCGCTCCGCATATTTTCGAAGAGGTTCTCCCACCTGTCTCTTTGTCGTCCACAGCTTGACATTTGCTTGTTCGGGGTTTTCCTTTCCATACCAGCGGAGAATTTTGGCCTTTAAGCGGTCATAGGGTTGTTCACCCGTCGCTTCAATCAGGAACCGCTTTACCCCTCCTTTCAGTCGCGCCCTCAGGAACTGTACTTTCTGCACCTGTGTCAGTGCGGTAGTGGCTTGTTCCACCTCCGAGAAGAATTGTTGTGCGGAAATGCATCCGGATTCGTCGGGGTTCCACACATCCACTTCCATGAACAGCGACCTCGGGAGTCCGGTACCCTGCTCTTCGGGTTTCGGAACTCCTCGCTGTGTGGCGAAGAAGTGTCCCATCTGCGCCATCGCGGAGGTGACAGCGTCCATCATCTCGCGTCCAATTTCCGCGTCGTCTCCTCCTTCAGCCATTTCGGAGTTCAGGTGTGAAAATATTTATACAAAAAAAAATGGTAAAAGTTTTCACTTTTGTCACTATCGGTTGTTATTTTTCAAAATAGGTAATTGCGCGAGAACGGGTGTTCCGCGAGAGTTCACGGATCCGGAACAGTGGTTCGGAACCGATAACAGAACGTTGGGCGGCTGTTCCGATCCAAGAACGAGTTTCTGTACTCGTTCGAGTTTCGGTAACAGGTACTTCGAACCGTTCCCTTGACTCGGGAACAACGGTTCTCGGAACGTGTTGACGTTACGGAACCCGCTGGCTCGAAACTTGATGTTACGGATCGTCGACCCGAAACCCAATGACCCGCCCGAGAGTCGTTCCGACACGGTTCGTATCCAGAACTCAGAACCAACGAGAAAATCGACCCGGATCGTCCGACCAGAGAGGACCCGGAACGCAGCGGTCCGCCCAAGATTTACACGGGAGAACGTCGCTAGGACAACCTGATATCTCGCTAGTTCGCTCACACTCCTGTTCCTCTGCTCACGAGTGGTTTTATGTCTACGGCCGTATTCTTTGTTTTTACAGAAAAACAATGTCCTACGCTCGTAATTTTCTTTGTCAATGTTCCACAAAATAAATTCTGAATAAACAATTCAATTGATATTCCTACAACACTCTGATCAGTCTCCTGGGCAATTTTTCTACTAGTCAGCGCAAGGCGAACTGAAGGTTCGTGATAGTTTGGTACCTATCAAAATCCCACCGCTGCCACCAATTTGTAATACCTAGTTTTCCTAGCGATGGCCGATGGATTATCTTTGAATGAAAACTGATATTACAAAGATCTTGCGCTTATGGACTAGTATGTTCTCTAGTGCACTTACCGTGTTTCGGATCAATGGGTAGCAGTTGGTAGCGGAAGGCGTTGATGTTCGTTGACTAGGTGAGTCCCTTTGGAAACACCGAAAAACAATATTCTTCGTCTGAAGTTTACCAGGTAAGTATAATGTGACTCTTTATTGCGTTATTGTGTATAATTTGCTCTGTTGATCAACATTAACTCTTTTCTTTTGTTTCAGGTTCTTCAAGACTCAGGTAAGTGAATTTATGTTCTGCAATCTACGAGTGACTCTACTTTTACTTCAATCAAGGTAAGTTATTCAGGTAAGTATTTTATTAATAGACGTAATTTCTGATCCTATTACGCTCCAGGAAACTGCTCAGGTAAGTATTCAAAAGTCAGAACGCCAGTTCAGGAACACAAGGTAAAAATCTCTATTTAAACGAAAAATACTTTGAACAATCAATAAATGGCATAAAAAAAACGACTTAGTCTCAATGACTTTAACTTCAGAATTATCAATGTAAGTAATAAAGATAGGTCCCTGATGGGGTTAACCTATACCTGTCCACGTGGTGGGTTGTTACCAAACACCACGAGATCGAGAACAAGAACACGGTGTTACGGAACACCACGAGATCGATAACATCAACTAAAAGTCCCTTTTGGACATCAAAATACAAGAAATTTATACCTAGGAGGAACTCCAAAGCAACAATTAATACAAAAATGAATTAGTTTACCGGTTTTGACTATTATGAGAGAGAGAGTTCGTGGGGATGGTCCAGGTGGAAATGCGGCGGTCGTCCAGAATCTTCGTGGAGTACTTGGGAGGGCGCAATCGTACACCAATGTATCCAGGCTCGAGGATCTGGTTGCGAGTTATCAATCGGTGACTCTAATTGACTTCACTTGTCATAAAACTGTCCTTTCACTATTCCTGCTGCCTCACAGCTTGCTAACACTTGTACATACTTCTGGGTGAGCGCTCGATCAAGACACGACTAAGGGCTTCAAGATGGCGTTGCCCTCAGCCGTGTCCCCCCCTACGCGACCTTCCCCTACCTGGTTACTCCTTCGCACTAGCCTGGATGGTGCTGCCGCCTGGTAGTGGTCGCGGTCCCTCCACTTCCATACGATCCTCTGTGCATGGAAGGCTTCTCTTCAGGATCAACTTAGGCATGGATCTGGTGGAGCTCTGTGGTGATGGATCACCACAAACTCCCCCTCAAAATTTGATGGTTTACGTTTCAAGGTACGTAGAATCCAAAAATCGAATAAAAATTTGGCCGTACGCCGTACGCGTCACTTTCCCCACTTAGCATTGACCGATTTTGATGAAATTTGGTATGTAGGCTCCATTTCGGGTCTAGTTGTGCCCCAAAGATTTTGGTTGATGTAGGTCACTTCTAAGGGTTCAAAAATGAATTTTGAAAACGCCCTAACTCGAAAAATTTTGATATAAAGGTATTTGTTTGTCCTTCAATGTAACATTCTATAGAATTTTTAGAATTTTTTGAGACCACGCGGAGCCCTGTAGGACAAACCGTTCGCTCCCTACGAGAATTTCAAGGTTGGACGTACGATAAATCAGAAACACGAGTGTGAATTGCAAAAGAGGCCTAATCTCCGTTCAAATTATAGCTTAGCCAATCTCCGTTGAAATTAGCTTTTCAGACGAGCGATCTATAAAGAAAAATAATAAACCATTGTGTAATAATTTGCAGCGTTTTTATTCAAGGCTTGATAAAGGAGATGAGGTTATCCTGGAAGCGCTTCTCAGTCTTGTAGGAAAAAGTTGAAGTGTTCCTGCTTACTTCTAATCAAATGAATCGTTCAAGATATGACAGTTTGTTTTCTCTGCATGGACTTTCTAGGAATCTAGGATGAATATCGATCTGGTGTAGGTGGTCCCTAGTCAGCTTCGTGTGGCAGTGTGGGTGTAGACTGAAATTACAAACGTGACGTCGACCGGAATCGAAGTTGATTGCTAGGTGCGAAATACTCGGAAGGAAAGCGAGAAGCGCAATAACCTTTAGGGAACCACAAGGCTTTCAGGGGGTCAATATTTGACTTGAAGCCTTCCTCCATTCGGAAGGAATAGACCGGCTCGGAAGAGGGCCGTCGAATTAAAAATAAACAACGAGGTTGGAGGAGAGCAACCTTCGAACGTCATCATGTAAGTGTCTAGACAGAGTGGATGGATTCCAGGCCGAGAAAGGATTTTTTCCCCCGGTTGAGATGAGAACTGCACAATTGCAACGTCGAAGGAAAGTGAGTGGAAGATGTGGTAGGCAGTGAGAAGTGGGGCTTATTATAAGACAGAGATTATTCACTGACCCACTCATAATTCGTATTCAACTTTGTTTTTGATTTTTTCAACAGGGACATGCATTTTTTCACCCCTCAACTTATTGTTTTGACTGTACGCAACCTGACACCTTGAAGGCTCAAATTTTCGCAACCCCAAAATTCCACAAAAATTGGGTTTTTGAAAACCCCACGTGTGGCACATGTGTTTTCATTGTTTTTCGACGCTTAATCAAGCGATGGTGTTCATTTTTAATTTGACTAGAATAATTCTAAATGGCGGAAAGTTGCTCATTTCCCATCCTTATTAGGTGATTTCCATTTGTTGGACACCATTTCAAAAACTACAATTGGAAATTTGGCTTTTCTTGAACCTTCCAAACATCTCGATAATGCTTAACATACAAACAACATCAACAAGTTGTTTTTCTGAGGAATAGTAGTCTGAAATGTTCTTTTTGAAAGCACTCTAAAGGAGTTCTGGGTTTAGTCTAAGCCGTTACTGACTCCAGCTTCGTCCACGATTTTCAACAAAGAGGCACATGCCTGGTCACCCCCTGAAGGCACATTGGAGAAGGACAACGTCGTACAAGATTTTATCTGTCTTGGGGCGAAGTGACACTCGTCTTTACATGCACATCTAATCTGAGTTCTTTTGAAAAAGAATAATAATGGATGTTGTATACTGCGAGTCGGATTTGGAATGTTCACAAATGTGGGCTTGCTAATTTATTGCAATTCATTAATTTTAGTCTAAATAATTTAAAATGCCTCTATAGGATGAAAAAAAGAACAATTTTTGATGAAAAAAAAACCTGCGTTGAAAAGATCACATTAAGAAATGGATCCAGTGATGCAGCGTCGAAAATTACGAACAAAACGTGTATTTTGCCATACCCGAGGTTCTTCAAAACCTTTATTGAAAAGAAAGAGAAAGTTTTTGTGTGATTGTGGGATTGCGTAATTTTGAGCGCTGAAAAAACAGGGTTGCGCTCCATAAAAAATTCAAGCAAAGATTAAAAATTCTTAAAATTTCCCGTAGAATCCGAATTTTCTATAAAAATTTGAATAAAAAAAGTTGCTGTGCCGTTCGCGCATTTGCGCGCATGAACGACTCGTGAAAATTTCGTATAAGTAATTGAATTTTTTGCAAAAAATTAAAGGGGGTTAAAATGTATTTATTTTCTTAAGCGTAATTTGAAAGTGGATTACAAGCTTGATTCATAATTGCTAGACACCCTGCTTATTATTTGTAAGAAATCATTCAATCTTGATCATATTACTATGAATTGTAGAAATGAAATGTACAGAAAAATTGTAACCCTCATAACCCCCTTTTTTCCTATTTAGTTGGTTCTCACTATGAAAACTACATTACATTATAATGTCTAGATAGAAACTACAATAAATGCTCCGATGTGTTGTGCTTTCAATGTATCTTGTTCAAGAATAACTATCTTGAAGACACTGGTCAAACAACTACTTGCCCCTTCAGTGTTTTGATAGGTGGACTCCAAGTTTAGAAAACAATTTTTCCCCCCCACAAGGTGAGAACTACACAACTGCAGAGTCGAAGGAAAGTGAGTGGATGATGTGGTAAGCAGTGAAATGTAGACACTAACCACCAGCTACAACCTATTGGAACATTCCTGGCTGAATTTCTTAGAAACCATTCAATTTGTACTGTTTGGATATGTAGACGAGGATTTTTCAGAAAAAAAACTCTGGACCTAAGTTTTGAAAGTCTGTTTTCGATGCTAAGAAACTGCAGTAGGATCAGATTTGGATCAGTTTCTCCCACTAAACTCGTTTTGACGTACTCATACTCATACAAACCCTATTAAAATTATTTTTCCCGACTATTTCAGGTTTATATTGCGTTTAATATTGGTCATGAGTATAGTAAACACTGATTCCAAAAAATTCCACCCTAACTCCCCTCAACTGAAAAGTTAATGAATGAGCTTACTTCAATCTAAAATTTCATGTATGCAAAAATTACAAATTGTTCATGTAAAATTTGTATCTTTATACGACGACTCCTGAAGTTCAAAATTTTTCTCCTGATTATGCATAACTGACCTTGGGAACTAGCAAAAAAAAACTTGAATATTGACTCAATGCAAGTTTACAAAACAAAATCTTTATTATGAGTATACACTGTCGTAAATAATTAAAAATGGCTAAAAGCCGGTTAAAATGTGTTCTTTTTATTCGTTCATGCTCATAGTGCGTGAATTACAAATCTATTTTAGTGTTGAAAAATTCGATTTTCTTCTGAAACGCCAAAGGACCCCAAAAAACACTAAGGACCGCTGTCAAATATAATGCAACCCTTTTCATGTATTTACCAAATTCTTACCGTTGGGATATGGTATTCTCTTGGCACTGTTTGTTGCCGTATGCGTCTGAAAAGTAGTGTGAAATTCCACACTAGATTTTTTGTTTGCGGTAGTGGTTTGTCATTTCTAATATACTCTGAGGTAGAAGGAATTCCCTTCAAGGTCCACCGTTGCATCACGTAGAGTAGTTATTTGCTCAAACTCCCAGCTTTCCAGCTATATTCCGATCATCGGCGGATACGAACCCCCGCCAGACGCCTTGCACGGCAGTTTGTTTGCGTCCCCACACGCGTATTGGCTCGATATAACAGATGAATCCCCCCCCTGAGAAATTGGAATCGCTTTTCCGGCCAGATAACGTTCGAAACCAACCGCAGAAATCCCCCTTCTACCTTCCCATTTGCCGAATCCCTCTAAATCAAATCCCGGGAAATAGAGACGGGCCCGTGAATTTAGTAATATTTGTTATAGTTATAGGTTTCTAGGTTTATCAGAAACGATATATCATTCTGCGACCCCGGTCTGCCCCGATCCAATCCATAAATAGCGATTACAGAGTACCAGAGATAGTCTGGCAACTCATACGTACAGATACGGGCCAGACTGGTGCCCTAATATCGGCTAGGACCTAAATGGGTTTCGACTGAGGGCCGTGGGAGGAAGGATGCCGCGTTTATTAGCGGCGCTGAGCTGGGAAATCGCAAGTTTCCCGTCAAAGTTGATCGCGTTTCGGATTTAAATTACGATTCAGTTTGATCAATCCACTCAACTTCTAGGGGAAGTTATTGACACTGTAAGAACATCATAATAACTGCACCATGTCGATAAGGTTGTTATTCTACCGCCCTTTGGTGGAGCCAAATAAGGAGTCTGAACGGCTGATGGTGTAGAACCCCACTACTTTTTTCGGGTTAGACTCCAACATCTACCTATGGGCTAGCCCCTAACTTCTGTCTGTTGAGTGGTCAGATCATCAATTTGAGGGCTAGACATCAACTTCCTGTTTGGGCTTGTCCCCAACTTCCCAAGATGGGCGGACCCTCAACATCCCTTTTTGGGCTGGACCTCTACTGCTGACTCAGCTGCTGACTGTACTTTGTGTACTTTGAGTGTTCTGTCTACAAAGAATTCAACGTAGTTGAAGGAGTGGAGAGCTTTGTCTACGATGGAGCTGTTTTCCCCAGTTCTGACGAACACGAGGAGAAATCTATGTAATTTTTAATCCGATTCAGAATTACGTCTTCGTCCAATCAGAATAGAGCCTCATTCAATCAAAACAAAAGAGCCTTAGACAATTAAGATGAAGGAGCGTCAATCAATCAGAATGCAGAAGACTCAATCAAACAAAATAAATCAATCTCAGTCGATCAGAATAAAGAAGCCTTAGAGAGTCAAATTCGGGAGTCTCAGTCAAACAGATAAAAGAGCCTCAGTCAACCAAATTAAGGAGCCTCAATCAATCAGAATGAATGGTGATGTCATTCTATTATAAAAATGCAATACTATTTTCAATTGACGAAAAAACAATAATTTTATATCGAAAGTTTCTGTGCTAGGGCGTTTTGAAAATCTCAACTTCTATAGTTAGCCTCTTACAAGTTACTGACACTAACCAAAAGCTTTGGTCCATGATTAGGCCCCAAATGGAGCCCATATACCAAATTTCATTAAAATCCGTCCATGGCTCATACGGCGGACGGACGGAAAATGTTTTCTTCGATTTACGATTCACACTCATGTTACTGCTTTACCATTTGTCCCAACTTCAAGTGCTCGTAGGGCGTGAACGGTAAGTTCCGCAGACCTCTGGGTTTAAAAATTCAATGGTATTTTAAATTGGTGAAAAAACAATGCCTCCACCTAATTTTTTTTATCAAGGGCAATTTGAAAATTTTAAACCCTATTTTGCACCTCTTAGAAGTAATTGAGAATAATCAAAAGCTTCGGAACACAACCAGACCCCAAATAGAGCACTTATACCAAATTTCATCAAAATCGGTCCATGGTTTAACTAAGGAAAGGCGTACAGCCGACGGACGAAAAATTTTGGATTCGATTCCTGGATTTTATGTACCTTTTTACGTAGGTATCTAAATCATCATATTTCCAAATGTAAATAATAAACCAATATTGACTCAAATATTGGCTGAAGAAAGTTGCTGACCCGTCAATAACGTTCCTGAATGGATGTTATCGCATATAAATTTCAGTTTTTTTAAATTCATGGGTACAACAGTTTTGTGAAATGAAGAGGAGTCAAATTTCAGGAGATGATGTACACGTTTTGCGGAAAGGTACCAACATGAGAAATGTTCTTACATTCCATTATCATATCAGAAAGTTACTTCCCTGAAATATTAATTTCAAACCCATCGACCTCCCGAAAAGTTGAAGTTTGGAAGCAAAACTCCGCAGAATTAAACATCGGAAGCCGCCCGAAACTAAATCTATAATCGCGTTAGCTCGCTTCTCGGATTTCACGGAGCCAAAAACGAAGTTGGAAGCTGCTATCACGGGTTGAAATTCACTCGTAATTCCCGGAGCAAACTCCACTCGCGATCCGTTTTAGAATGGGATGAAACTTCTGTCCATCAATTGCGAGTAAACAGAACTCGATCTCCAGTATCCGCTAGAGGGGAGGTCTAACGTTGATCTAATTTGAATCGGGAGGCTCTAGGCCAAACACACCCTACCCACAGGGGATCCCGCAGAGGGTTAAACTAGAGTGCAAATTAACATGTCGGATAACAAAACAGTTCTATACCCTTATCTTTGCTACCTACAGGCTATATTGATTATTGGAAAATGAATGGGAGGGGGGGGGGGAGGATGAGGGTTTCAGAGTAAAACCAATATTGAACCTTGACGGGATAGAAGCGGGAATATTGTAAATTGCCAATTTCACTTGGTTTGACTCATTTGATTCAGTGCCCATTGCAGTTTTCCTTATTCGATTAATTTCATTTTTCAAATATTTTATATGGTAAGTTTTTTATTTAATTTTTATTATTAATTTTTAAAGACGGCACGCCATCGAGAAAGAGAACGTAAATAAATAAAATGTATTAAAATATGAAAGACGTCCAGAACTCATCCGACGACGGTCCCAGTGATCATGGAAGATGGGAGGGTAGAGGAACAAACACTTCAACTCAGACATTCATTTTCCTGGACGAAAATTCGAATCCATCATGAGTAATTGTTTTGTGTTGTTTAGTGCGACTGATGAGAAATGACCTACATCAACCAAAATCTTCGGGGCACAACTAGACCCCAAATCGAGCCTACATACCAAACTTCATCAAAATCGGTCAATGCTAAGTGGCAAAAGTGCCGCATACGGCGTATGGCGGAGGGACGGCCGAATTTTCATTCGATTTTTGGATTCTACGTACCTACCTTGAAACGTAAACCATCAAATTTTGATGGGGGTGTTAACAGGATGATTAGAAAAAACGCTTGCATACGAGTCTGCAACGCATTGGGACATTTTCATGTCTTTACCTATTGCTTTTTACCTCACTATAGGATTTTATAACCCACCCTCCGTTGTTGTCAGAATGTGAAACGAATCATTAACATAATAACTATCTATAGCTATTTGTTGTATTGGTTTATTATTTCTAATAATAAGCCTATGTGATCGTATCGCAAAAAATTTTTATAACCCCCCCTCAAACTTTGTCACTTTACGTTTCAAGGTGCGTAGAATCCAAATTTGCAATGTCCGTCCGCCGTCCCCCGCCCGCCGTCCGCCGTCAGCCGTCCGCCGTCCGCCGTCCGCCGTCCGTGGCACTTTTCTTAGCAACACTGGACCGATTTGGTTCAAATTTGGTATATGGGCTCCATTTGGGGTCTAGTTGTGCCGCGAAGCTTTTGGTTGATGTAGATCACTTCTAAGGGGTGAAAATTAAGGGTTGAAATTTTCAAGAGTGCCCTAGCTCGAAAACTCTCGAAATTAGGGTATCGTTTTTTCACCAATTTTAAATAGTATTGAATTTTTAAAAATTTTTGAGACCTCCCGGAGCTCTGTAGGACAAACCGTTTGGTCCCTACGAGTACTTGAAGGTTTTCCTTCGATAAAACAGAATCATGAGTGTGAATCGCAAAAAAATCTTCATTCAAATTTTATCGGACTAAAATGCGATCGCTGTTCATTTCTTCGATTTGTATACAGTTTTGCCTTCTGCGTAACCAGTAATCAAATTTCCATATGAAGCTTTCTATTTTTCCAATCGAGTGTGAAGCGTTTAGTTCTTTCTAATAAACTTGATTGTGAAGGTGTGAAGCCAGTATGGTGTGGTAGGTAAAAAAAAGTTGGTAGGTAAAAAAAAGTTGGTAGGTAAAAAAAAATGTTGGTGGGTAAAAAACGCTGCAAATCATTGCTCAAAAGCTTCTTCATTCTTCAGATCACTGATCAGCTGAGTGAGCTCCGAAGTCATTTTCAATCCTATTGAACGCAGGAAGCTGAAATTTGAGAGGGAAGGTCAAGGGAGAATACAGATGGTGGTAGGTGCTATTGATGGAGAACCAGTGATCTATACAGAAGGGTGATCTATACAGAAAATAATGAACCTTTGAGCAATGATTTGCAGCGTTTTTTCAAACCTCACAATGCGTTGCTGTTGTCTACTCTACTTAGCTTTTATCTCACTGGCTGTTTACCGAAATTATTGAACATCACATGTACCATGTAAAGAGGTAGGTACTACGAAAGAGTGTAGATATATTATGTTAAAAATTGACACAATTATTAATATTAAGAGGTAGGTACCTAATTTCAATAAAATAGACGATTCCGGATTAATTATCTTCTACACTCACGATCATTAGTTTGTAAACAAAATATGAGAACAGTGATGCCCATAGCTCCGCTATTCGTATAGTCAATATGTTATGGAGAACATGAAAATGTTCGTTAAATCGAGAGCTTTCCAACGAGTGGTGAACGATTTTTGTGGGTTAAAAAGTGTAGAAAAGGAACAAACCTAACAACGGGGTAGTAAGCGGAAATCATTATAAAGGCACTGTAACACAATTTCTTGTGTTTGCCAGGGCAAAGACATGAAAATGTCAAAAATGTTTTTCTTGGTCGATTCCAAAGGTTCATTATTGAAAATAATAAACCAAAATGGTCTTACGATATCCAAATCTCTTCTCGCAGTGATTAGTTTCAGAACTTTTCTAACTTCATTTGGTTTCGTGTTCGTTTGTGTGTCCAAATATCCCTGTGCCAGAATTTCCAGAGATTGCGTTTTGTCCCAAGATGGCCACCTGTGAATGTTATATGCCTCTAAATTCCGGATGAGACCCATCGATTCACAGGTTGAGAACCACTGATAAAATTTTGGTGCGGATACGAGCTATGTGTCTCACCAACTCGGCAGATGTAGTTGAATTGATTTCGAATGAAACGTTTGTATGGCTTAGTAGGTTCGCGGGTCGGTAGTGCCAGACAGGGTGGGAAGGTGCGACCCAGCCTAGACGAGGCGTAGACCAGTTCTCCTCCCGACCTCGCTCTTTACGACCAGTTCCATCAAATCACAATCACAATATCCCCGCCTCTTTCGTCCCGTCTCGCCGGTTATCCTCGTCCCAATATTTGATGACTCCGAAACAAGGAAAAAATAAATAATATAGAAAATTGCTCGAGTCAATAGTTTAAAAGTAAAATGGCATCCCATTAATCTTGGTTAATTCTTTTCAATAATGAACCTTTAGAATCGAGCAAGAAAAAATGCCCCCCCCCCCCCCTCAAAATTTATGCTTCGCGTTTCAAGGTTCGTAGAATCCGAAAACCGGATAAAATTGCTGCAAATTATTACGCAACGATGTATTAATTTCACGTATAGATCATCCGACCGGGAAGAACACAGATTTTCTATTGATAATCGCGTGGTTGACGATCAAGATTATTTTATCAGAAAGTGAGCGAAACATCGTTGTCCTGCAGTTGTGGAGCCTTCCATACGAAATTGGGTTCTAGCTTGTTAGGGAAGCACAACTCGTTGACAAGAAACTCTATTTTGAAAAAAAAAAAAAAAAAAGAGGAAAGATCGTATTTTGAAGAGTTGAAATTTGAAACTTCCGACTGATAACGATAATGCGCGATTCACACTCATGTTTCTGACTTGCCATGTCCAACCGTCAAAGTAAACTTGCGAAAGAACCAACTGTTAACTGCCTTTTCTAAGTTCCAGGAGTAGGTAGTGTGGGGGGGGGGATTCTCTGTAAAGGTGTAATTGATAATCATTGTTGATCGGCTGGGTGGTTTCATTCGTTTTCAAAAATTGAACACGACCTTGAATTGATGAAGAACAGTAATAAAACATCCATTGGTTAGGTAAATAATTATCCTCATTAGGCTATCGGTTGGTCCCTTAAAGGATGTTGTAAAATAATTCAAAAAAATCGTCGCTATTTTCAAATAATAAAAAACAATACCTATACTTGTATCTAAAGTTTTCAAGCTAGGGGTTTTGAAAATGATTTCTCCCATTTTTACCCTTAGATTCATTAAGAAAATTCGTTTTTGATTGTTAAGGAAGGCCAATGTGTCAATGGCGCATCGTGCAAACATATCATGGTTGAATCCTCGCTAAAAATTATAAAGATCAGCGTTGGTCTGGTTCTTCTATGTTGCAATTTTATGTAATTTGGAGGAGTGATAAATTGAAGCTCAGACACCCTGTATGATGAATCGTCATCAGTAAGTGATTTGAACCAAAGGACAGATCCAAATTTCAACAAGACGTATACCAAATCAAGAAATTTCTTCTGGTGCTAATATAATAAGTGGACTCAGTAGGGAACCTTCTTGAAAATTTCCATTTCAAGGAAAATTAAAAGTTTTGTTTCTTCTTCGATTTGTCCATCAGTAACAACCGCACAAGTACTTCAAGGCGAACTTCCTTTGTCAAGACATGAAACTGAACTGGAATAATTTCCATTGTTCTCTTTCTCGGCTCTATTAGAAGTTCACTACTGAAAATGCACTTGAAATGGTTTTATGGCGGCATACAGTATTAACTTAATTGCATGGTTTGGAGTGACCTACCTAATAATTTATTGGGCACTTTTGTCCTCCTCGAATGACGCCTTATCAAGATTTCCCAGGCGTCCGTGTGCTATAGAAGCGGCGGAAATTGCATAATTCCGCCGAGAAACGCATGCAAGTCCGAATAAGAAATGACAGCTAACGATTTCGACCACGCCCTCTCCTCTTCCTGCGAACGATGGGGAAATCGATGCAATCTTAATGCAATCGTGCTGCGAGGGTTAGAGCTGGTCTTTCAATTATAAACGCTACCTATGCATTTTTGCTGCACGACCCGCATACGTGATGCGAGCTCAGGGGGAAAACGGTACCGGCTAATGAGCCCTTGGAAGGAGTCTAGTCATTAATTCAAGAGTTGTTGAATTCATAACGCTCGGAACGACTGGAAATGACAAGCCGCCGGTTTCGCTGCTCCTTTTCTGCGATATGAAGGGAGAGTCGAGGAACGTCGATTAATCCGTGGGGTGAAGGAGGTTTTTGCATGATGAGGATGATTTCCATCCATCCAGGCCAGGGAGTTGCTTCAGGCCAGTTCAATTGGGTGTAGGTATTCTTCGTAAGTGGAAATTTGCTGAATGCACTACACCACTTTACAAGTATAAAGAAGAAGAAATCGGTTTGTGCAAAGCTTTGCGAGAATTATGTCATCACTCTGATTGCTCCGGACAATTTGTTCAGAAAGGAGTTAGCCTGTTTTCCTGCACTATACAAATACAGAGACGACTCAAGGGTTTCTTTACTCCGATCTTGTCCTCTACAGCAAAGCAAAATACTTCCTAGAATCGTTTAATTGTCTGTAGATTCGTAAGCAAAACTAGTAGGTATAAGGAATATACAAAATATGTAAATAAGTGCAAACAATTTTTCCTCAGATTCCATAATCCAAATCTAAGGTAAGTACATGATTTTTTCCGTCCAGGTCAGAAGTGTCGTCCAAAAGTTCGGTTTATTTCCCCAGAAATGAACACTTAATGGCCCCCAACGAAAACCCATGCCTTTTATGCAAAACGTTTCAAAAACGCTGCAAATTTTTACACTGCGGTTTATTATAATTTGTATAGATCACTCGTCTGCGAATAACATAGCTTTCCAACCAGCAAAACATCGTAATCCAAAAGTTGTGGGTGCCTTCTATACGAAATTTAATTCTTGATTGTTGGGGAAGCACAACTGGTTGACATGAAATTCTATTTGAAGGTGAAAACTATTGGAGAAATCGCAAACAACTTGACGGTCGTGTTGCTGGTCAAGACAGGTAACCATCAACATGATTGTGAACATCCAGTTTCATGTTTGAGAACTTATCAAGTGGTACAGTTCGATAAATCATTCAAGAATTTTCACATCAACTGATTCTACATTATGTCCTTGTTATTCTATTTTGCCCATCCAACTTGGAGAGTGTTTGGATTTACTCGTATTTCGATCACTTCATAGGTGGATTAAGCAATCGCATAACTACGGTGACCCCACGTTAATCCGTTCATTTAACAACACATCAGTTGATTACTGTTACTTTACTGTACTCGGAAATCATAAATGTTCTGATTTCGCTTGTATTGAGAAATCAATGATTTCATTTGGTCCAACACTCCCTGCAAATACTTGAGGTGATCCCGCAGATCCCATTTGTACAGTGGTGGAGTTTTGTGGATTACGGTGAAAAAGTACGACCAGGTCATGTGAGAAATTACGGAACCAGACTGTTTGGGAACCCGACGTTATTTTAATCGCTCGCCCCCTCATCAAGCATCCGGGTCTAGGGCAAACTACCGCAGCTATCCGTGAGGGTTCCCCTAATGGTAATGGTCTCAGGGCTTCGGAGAAAGGTTCGGTTAAACCTCCGGTTAAATGTTGGGATAATTGGCGGCGGGAGGAGGTTATTCCACGGTAAGCGACCGACTATGATTCCAAAGTAAATGGTTGACCCCGCTGACCGCTTATGTTTTTCCCCCCTGAACCGTTATCCCTTGAAATTTCGAGCTAAAACCTTCTTAATGAGGGTGATTGATGATGATGAGTGAAGAGGAAGGACAATAGTTCGGAAGGGATTTGGAGGACTTACAGGTATAAGACAACGCAGTGAGTGGTTCGAGAAATAGTTCTAAGGAAATTTTGACTCGCTTTTTTCGTTTCAGCGTGTGGAACAACTTCAATTTCCTGTGAGTCGGTATATCTGTCGTAAATTCATTGTCCCGAGCGTGAATGTACGAAATTCCTCGTATCTCACATTACTCAGTGGAGTTTACAGAAATGTAAAACTTATTGTTTAGTAATGCATGCATTCAGGGGCAGTTTTTTTAACAATTATTATTTATACAACTTTCAGTAAATATAACAATACTATTTAGTTAGGATGATATAGCATAATAAATATTTGCTGTAATAACAATGGAACTTGGAGAGGTTGCTGTCCAGTGACAGTCCTCGTTACTACTGCACTTAGTTTGAATAACGGGGATACATATTCGGGGTGAAAATTTAGGGTTGACATTTCCAAGTGCCCCAGCTCAAAAACTCTCGAAATAAAGGTATTGTTGTTTCACCAATTTGAAATAGTGTTGAATTTTTAGAATTTTTAGAGACCACGCGGAGCTCTGTAGGTCAAAACGTTCATTCCCCATGAGAACTTAAGAGTCGGACTTACGATAAATCAGAATCGCGAGTGTGAATCACCGATGAGGTCTAATCTCCGTTAAAATTTTAGCCAACCAAAATGAGATCGCTAATCGTTTCTTCGAGTTGTATTCAGTTTTGCCTTCTTAGCAATCAGTAATCAAATCGAGTTTGAAGCGTTTATTTCTTCCAAACAAACTTCATTTTGATGGTGTGAAGTCAGGATATAGGTGTGGTAAGTACTACCTATGGTTGGTAGGTTAAAAAAAATATTGACAATGGCAAAACAGTGATCTTTGCAGACGAGTAATCTACAGGGTGTCCCAGAAGTTATGGTCCACCCTCCGGCATTTCCGTATTTATTTACGTAATAAAATGGACTCAATACCATTTTTCATATTTTTTTGTAAAGAATTCAGGAAAATTACTTTTGCGCAAAAAAATTGCGCGCAATTGACACTAACTTTGTTTTTTCAAATGGGAACCCCCATTTTTTTATTGCAGATTCAGATTCTACGTCAAATTTCATGAGAAATTCATACCCGAATCGATTTTTTTCATTGCGTGCAACTGGTACTTTTCGCGCGCAAAGTGACCAGGTTGCGCAAAAGTGAATTTTTTTTAACCCCAAGTGTGGCACATTTTTTTTCATTATTTTTGACGCTGAATCACGTGGTGAGGTCCTTTCTTCAATTTCATCATTATTTTTCAAATTTAGAAGGAAAAATAATGTTTTTTGACTTTATTTTCCCTCCCCCTTTCGCGACACGGGCTGGGGACCGGCTATGGCAGGATTAAAAATCAATTCCCCTCTTCTCAATTTAATAAAATGTTGGAGAGTAGGTAGTTACTACTTTAATGTAAAAAAAATCAAAAAGCTTCTCATCTAAAAACCTTTAAAAAAAAGTTACTTGTTAGGTACTTGTCTGCAGGCAAAAGGAGGTAATTTCGAGCAGTTGCTGTGATTTTTTAATTTCATTATTATTATCTTAGTTTTTTATTACTACTTTTTTCGGAGATTTTGTAACTTTTCATTTTTTTTTGTTGAAAATTTTGAGATGAGAAGCTTTTTTTACATTAAAGTAAGTAAGTAGTTACCTACTTTCCAATTTTTTTTTTTTTTTAAATTCAGAAGTGAGGAATTTATTTTTAATCTAGCCAGGTCCCCACTCAGCCCGTATTGCGAAAGGGTGAGGGTTTTCCTCCTAAATTTGGAAAAATAACGATGAAATCGAAGGAAAGACCTCACCACGTGATTCAGCGTCAAAAATAATTTAAAAAAAAAAAAATGAGCCACACTTGGGGTTAAAAAAATTCACTTTTGCGCAACCTGGTCACTTTGCGCGCGAAAAGTACCAGTTGCAATAAAAAATGGGGGTTCCCATTTGAAAAAACAAAGTTAGTGTCAATTGCGCACAATTGCGCGCAACTTTTTTGCGCAAAAGTATTTTTCCTGAATTTTTTACAAAAAAATATGAAAAATGGCGTTGAGCCCATTTTATTACGTAATTAAATACGGAAATGCCGGAGGGTGGACCACAACTTCTGGGACACCCTGTATACAGAAAAATAATAAACCTTGGTGAAATAATTCGCGGCGTTTTCCCGTTGATCCTTGTCTTCCTTCGTTCCAGATTAATTGCATAAGGACGCCCAACCTACATTACAGAAAACGAAATGACAAAGTAGTCGGTACAATGGATGTGACTGGAGGCAGGATCTGATAACCAAGACTCATAAACCACCTAGTCGGCTACATCAAACGGAAAAAACAGTTGTTCATAAGAAATATTCTCATAAACCTAGTGGCTTCTTGATGAATTAGTAGACGATGGTTCGGGCTGTCAGTTCACAGTATACATACTATCATAAAATTACACGTAAAAATGAAATTACTCGCCAATAATTTTGTTATCAAACGATCAAAAAGACGGTTTACTTTTGAAGGCGGCTGTATCAAACAAGCGGCAAAACCCTTTCTTTCAGTTTGATATTTCTTCTATCTTTTTTCGGTTTATTTCTAAGGGCGCGATTCTTATTGTGGAAGAATAGCTTGTTTAGGCTGGAGGAATTGAATAGACGGGAGACGGTGAATCACGTACCTAATCACGACTACCAATAAGTCGTTCTTTATGACATCAAGGTGTACCGCGCTGAGCAGAATACACAATCTAAAGACGGAATCACCGGTCTGGTAGAGACTATCTGTATAGACTATTTTCATGTCGGTCCCTGCAATCTCGACAGACCGGAGGATGTATCGTCTACTCCACCAACCTGTTCCGCTAGATTGTGGATTTTCTGGGCATTTCATTGAAAATATTTTGACGTACTTCCATGCCCTGTTAGAGTAAGCATTCAAAACTACGCCCTCCAGTATAATCCACCAAAATACTAGGGTTAAATTGGTAAATACTAGATACCACGTTGTTTTTGCTCTGTCTTTTGATTATTATTTTCGATCCTAAACATTTGGAAACGAGCAAGAAAACAACATGTTCAACTGGTTCTTTCTGCCGAAATTAATTTTATTTCTTACTCAACACGATAATGTTGTCTCAAAAAGAAAAAAATGTCTCAAAAGGGCATTGAGGTAATAACTCATTTAATTATTGTATTGAACAATAATTGATCAATTGGTTTCAATTATTGAAACGTGATAGTTCTGGGGAGATCTGTGTGTGATTGAGTTAGTTTACCATAATTTCATTCGCTCGTACTGCACAATTTGGGCTTTTTATACACGTTGTAGGTAATTTGTACTCAGAAACACATTCAAGGACTGAGATAATTCGTTTTTCCGCATTACTGAAAACTTGCCAACTTCCAGCGTGTAATCTTCTCTTTGTTCTGCAACGCTCAAACCCCTCTTTTCTAGTCATCCTCTATTCAATTTAGCAGTTTTGTTTTTGCGACTTTCAGTTCTTGGATATTGGCACCCGCCAGAAAAAATATGGAAACATCAGGTGCCGACATCGTCCACAATCATCGACCTCCACGGGATGACAAAGAGGAAATGATGTGGATATTACGGTACCCAATGGGACCAGGCCCCCGGAAGGAGGTTAACACCTCGTCACTTTTCCGCAACATTACACCAATCGACGCTTCAAGCGAATATATTTTCCATTTTACCTTATAACGTATCGATCAGATCTGAAGGTGACTGGGCGTGACGGAGCGGCGAATTTTCGATCTGCATGCATGCTTATCGAAGTATCTTACGCAAGAATTGAGCCTACCGATGTATACGGGTTGGCATTCGTATTCAGACACAATTTTAATGATACCTAGCAACCCCACCCCCCACCATTTCAACCATCTTGCACTATTCTTTTAATTAATGCTGTATTAATCACTTTGTAACAGTGTGAGCATATTTTTTACAATATCAGTAGGTGTCACTATTCTTTTGAGAAAATAAGGAAAATTTCAACCATTCCGAAAAATAGGTCTCTGTATTATTCACTTTTTATTATAATCCATTTTCAGATGTGGCAAATAACAACATTAATTTCTCAATCACGTTATTTGAAGGACACTTTTTTGTTGTTCATTTTACAGACAGTCTATTTACATAAGAATAAGTCCTACATTTAGAACAAACATTTTTTTCAGGCAGGCTGCCTTTTGTTGAGTTGAAAGGTGTTTAGATTCGGCTCCGAAGGATCAAAAATCATACAGAAAAAGAATTTATTTCGGTCAGCTTTAATTCGAACGGAGATTAGGCCTCTTTTGCGATTCACACTCGTGTTTCTTATTTATCGTACGTAAAACCCTTAAATTCTCGTAGGGAGCGGAAGGTTATTCCTACAGGAATCCGCATGGTCTCAAAAAATTCCAAACTTCTATAGAATCTTAAATTGATGGAAAAACAATACCTTTACATCAATTTTTTTTGAGTTAGGGCGTTTTCAAAATTTCAAAATTATTTTTTCGACCCTTCAAAGTGACCTACATCAACCAAAATCTTCGGGGCATAACTACACCCCAAATGGAGCCTACATACCAAATTTCATCCAAATCGGTCAATGCTAAGTGGGGAAAGTGCCGCGTACTGCGTACAAGGTACGGCGGACGGACGGCCAAATTTTTATTCGAATTTGGTTTATTATTTTCAATAATGAACCTTTGGAATCGACCAAGAGAAAAAAAATTTTAACACCCCCTCAAAATTTGATGGTTTACGTTTCAAGGTACGTAGAATTCAAAAATCGAATAAAAATTTGGCCGTCCGTCCGCCGTCCGCCGTACGCCGTCCGCCGTACGCGGCACTTTTGCCACTTAGCATTGACCGATTTTGATGAAATTTGGTATGTAGGCTCCATTTGGGGTCTAGTTGTGCCCCGAAGCTTTTGGTTGATGTAGGTCACTTCTAAGGGTTCCAAAATCAATTTTGAAATTTTGAAAACGCCCTAACTCAAAAAATTTCGAAATAAAGGTATTGTTTTTCCTTCAATTTAAGATTCTATAGAATTTTTAGAGACCACGCGGAGCTCTGTAGGACAAACCGTTCGCTCCCTACGAAAATTTAAGGGTTTATATTGAAATATATATGGAAGTGGAGAAATTGACCAAGCTAGTCTTCAGTTTTATTCTTTCTTTATTATCACGACGTTTCGGTCCTGGAACAGAACCCTATTCATGTGTCTGATCTACAATAATGTGATGATTGGTATAAGTTGGTGACAAAACATAATAACTAGTTACAAAGATGCAATGATGGAGAATGATAAAAGGTATTACTTACAGGTATTTCTTCTTATGGTAGAGTTCATATGTTTGTAACTCATTAAAACACATTGACTTATTTTTAAATAAGTTCTAGGAAAACAGTATGTTACTAATGGGTGGAGATTCCCATTTTGTGTTGGTGTTACATGGATACTATTATCTTAACATGGATAAATAATTACAAGTACAGTTGTATGGATGTTGGAGTGGTGATTTTTTTTTAAGGGAATTATGGAGGAAGATTGTTGATCACAAATGGGTGAGAATTATTTTGTGTGGGTTGGTTTTCAGTAAAGCATGGACGGAGGAATACATGAAGAAAATTTTAAGTTACATAGATGCATAATCATTACATAAAATCGGTATGGACTGAAAACATAGGTACCTAGTTGAAACTGCTGGTTAAAATTGTGGTTGGTTGGGGGGGGGGGTGTTGAGAATTACTTTGTAATGAGTTTGTGATAAGCAGTGGATAACCCTTTCACATCTCTTTTAAAGTTAATACTATTGTTCTCTTTGTTTTTCAAAATATATGACATTTCTTTAATTTTACGTTTTTCAAAGTTAGGCTCCACACAACAAATTTCCCAGTTTTTAATTTCAGGATTGTGTTTGGTAACGGCTATATGTTTTGCAAATGCAGTTGGATAGATTTCCTGGTCTGGATTAGGGCTGTTTCTTGCTAGGGCTTTCCTGTTGTCATTATTGTGTCCTTTGATTCTTTCACAACCAAGTTGTCTCGTTTCACCGATATAAATGGAATGGCAATCTTGGCAATTAGCAGAATAAACAATATTGCTAATTTCGTCCTTTTTCATCGGGTCTTTTATTTTTGAAAAATGTTTTCGGTTTCTATTGTTTGGGTGGTTATAAAATGCTATCCTAGTTGTGGGACTATAAGTGTTAAGTTTTTTCTTTATGGCTTCAGAAGTAGAGCCTATGTACCTGATTGAGGCAAAGTTTGCTATAGTGGGTGGTGAGTAAAAAAAAAGTAAAGTAAGCAACCATTTCAGGTTGAATTTTCGTCCGACTGCCATTCTTGTTGAATTTGTTCTGATGATTTCGCTCATGGCTTCCCAAACATCACCGCCCTGGGTTGGAACGAGAGATTGCCGATCGCCTAATAGACAGAAAACTTTCTGCAACGACCAGACTCGAACTCGCATCCCCGCTAGACGGTTCTTATCTTATCACTGCAGTCGGGTACACTGTCCACTAGACCACCGACGCCCACTGCTTTGTCATTGCTGACGTCGTGACACATGGATCGCATCGGACCTCCCTGGGTGGTGAGGGTTGAGCTGTTGATTTGGTGATTGTTGTAGGTTGTTAGTTGATGGTTGTTCATTGTTTACGTGTTGGAGGGTCTGGAATATTAGTTTTTTGATAAGTTTCATGGGGTAATCATTAGCAAGAAGTATGGTTTTGCAATTATTTATTATTTTGGGATGAAATTTTGAATCTGATAGCGCAAGTCTTCTTTGGAAAAGGTTTTTAGCTGTATTGAACTTCATTTGATAAGGTTGATGTGAATGGTAGTTGATAATCCGTCCAGAATAGGTGGGTTTTTGGTAGTAATCCGATTGTTCCATCTGGTTGCCTAATTATTTTGATATCTAAGAAGGGTAGGTAATTATCTGTTTCTGACTCGAATGTGAATTTCATGTGAGGTTTGCAGTAGTTGTTAAATTCTTGAAGTAATGGTTCTATTATTGAGTGTTCTACAATAAGTGTGGAATCATCGACGTATTTGTGTACCCATTTTATTTTTTCCCCGAATTTCGGAATAATGGAGCCATAGATTTCGTCTAATACTAAATCGGCAATCTAATACTAAATCGGAAACTAGAAGAAGAAAAGACAAGAAAAGGAGAAGGGTAGGTATCGAGTCAGAAACAGATAATTACCTACCCTTTTTAGATTCCTTTTTGGATTCTACGTACCTTGAAACGTAAACCATTAAATTTTGAGGGGGTGTTAAAATTTGTTTTTCTTGGTCGATTCCAAAGGTTTGTTATTGAAAATAATAAAATCGACCATCTTCAATGGAATAATAATAAAATCGTAATATGGCATGGGAAAGAACTGATAAAACAATTCAAGGTTAAACTTTGAAAATTTCCTCTTCTTCAAAATGAAGAAAGAAGATGATTAATTCAGCCTGAGATCTGCCTTGAGCGCTACCAGACTATAAATATGACAGCTCCTAGAGCGTGAAAGCACTTCAAGATACTCAGCAATCCTAACCATTAGTCTCCAGCAATCCAAACAGTAAGTCTTCTTGCCTCTTCTTCTCCGACGTGGAGGTGCTTGAAAAGCGAAAAAACTACTTGCAATCATGATTAGTAATTTTGTAAGAATCTACGATATTCTCTACTGAAAGTGATTCCAATTCCTTTCATATTGAGTTATATTTATATAGTGAAAATGATTTTTTCAAAACATTATCGCGTAAGGTTATCACGGAAACTCCTATTCGGTTCTACTTCGATAAAGAATTAAATAAGGTTCAACTGGTTCCGCCCACTTTTTCTCTGCCCCTCTTTTTTTCCCTCCCTTTTCACTCCACCTAGCACCTATTTATGATGAACATCTCTCGACGTACCTCCTCAGACAGGATGCTTCAATCGCCTCAAGTCTCTATAAAGAAGAACAGGGAAAGCTCAAGGGAAAAGGGACTCAACTCAAGCCGGAGGAAGAAGCGCCAACTAAAATAAGATACCTCGATTCTAAATCAAACTGTCAAGAATAATCTGGAATTCCGTATTCAGAATTCTAATATCCTTATTTCAAATATTCTTTCCCGCCCAGTCTCCCTTTTCTCTTATACGTACCTATTCCGTTTTTTCTATCTCTTTTATACCGAGCTCCATCTTCTTTGCTTATTCGATAGTTTGAGTTGGCGAAGGTTGTCTCCCGCAGGTTGGCTGGCGATGCTTTCAGGAAAATAATCTCACGTCAGCAGCTTCTGAGACAACCGTATCAGAATGTCGTTTCGTTGTACGAACGAGATCATTGTGTAGGGAAACCTAGTTTCCTGGAATGTGGTGCGTTTTCTGACATCGAAATACCAATAAATTTTAATAATATGCAATATGACTGATAAAATAATAATATCAATTATTAGAATAATATTATTAATGATATAATAATAATATAAATAAATATAAATAATAATAATAATAATATATTTTTATTTTTATTTTTTGTTAATAACCATAATATATTATGGTTATTAACATGGTCTGGGAAACAGACCAGTGTGCAACAAACAGATTCTACGTACCGATCCACGATTCATCAGAAGGTACTTTATGTTCACTCGGCCGAATTTTTAGCGAATTTTCGAAGAAAGTGCAATTGCAATGAACCCAACATTTTTAGCACGTACTTTTTTGAAATTTGTTTCAATTTTTTTTCCATTGACATCCGTTTTTGAAATTTTTTTCAACTTTGTTTATAAAAACAAACGAAAAGACGATTTTGTCAGCCAAGAATTTTGGACAACTCTGAGAGGAGGAAATTTCAGAAATTAGTGGTTTTTTTGTGAGCATTACCATCATAATCATAATAATGTACTGTACCTATACCTATATTCAAAATCAGCACAAAATTTCTGATAGAGATACAATTTTATAAACTAAAAATTGTCCGAAAATTGTAAATATAAGTATGAAAAGGTATATTCGAAGGTATTATGCGAAGGTATATTCTTTAAACCCATAAAATGCAATAACCCAGAGGGTACTCTATGAGTTTGTAGAGACAAGGAGAGCATGAATATGGACTGCTATAATGTTTAAACCATTTAAAGTATTATTGTTGAGGTTTTTGAAGTTAAAAAAGGGGAAACTGAAAATTGTTTATTCACTCGTCATGCAAGAATGGGATTTTTTGGGTTTCTTGCAAAATGTGAGTATCTGCGCTTATTCTATATCAATATATAAAGATAAGTAAAGTATGTAACTATGGTGGCTGAATATTATACTGGAATGGAACGTCCCGAATCGATCCGATTGCATAAATGCATTGCAAAATAATTGTCAGTAGTTAGTTCCTACTCGTTACTGCTACAGGTACCTATAGGAAAACGACTTTAGAAGCAAAGACTAACAAGGAGGCGACTCGGTTTAGAAGTAGCAAGAGAAATATTACTCTGCATAATGACTTGAGAGCACAAAAGGCACATAATAAAGACCCCTGGGAGATCGAGTGACTTGTACCTCCCAGCCCTATCTGGTTTCCGGTAGACGAGAAGCCATGATTTTTCATAGTGTCATTAAGTCGAGACATGAACCGCCCCTCAAATTGGTACTTGTTACAAAATCCGGGACCGGAACGACAATCATTCACGAAGACGTCTGAACTGAAGAACTGAAGGAAATTTTCTACCTTATCAAGAAAACATGAAGAAGCTGTTTTTAGTGCTGGGTGCTTCGTTTCGAATGGACGGGCAGTGCTTCTAAGCACATACTACGAAAAATTCTCATACCATAACTCTAACAAAGAGTTCGTTCTGCTCACCCGTCCATGAGGTTTACATTATTTTCAAGATACAAGAACGTATTTCTCATTTACAGACGCCCAGCTAATTTTGGCTTTTTAATGTCCTAATCAAACAAGAACAATCTCAACTACAATCTTATCAAAGTTTGAAGAGATTGAACCAATTGGTAGTTATTTCTTAAATAAGTATAATCATCAATAAGTTTAATCATCATAGATGATATTTTGTGAAATTAGGATTTATAACTAATAGTAATGTAAGCTTTTGGTTGAGTATATTCGCTAAATTTGTCACACAAAAATATCTACCTGGAATAAACTTGGTAAGCGTGTCTAGACCAATAAAATCTGACTCACTATACAGTAATTTTAATTGGCCCTACTTGTTTGTTAACACTGTTTTTAGAGACTCATCCATATGTAGGGAGCAAGAGATAACACGGCAACTGTATTGTACAAAAGAATAGGGTAGGTGAGGGGAAGTTCCCGCAGGTTCAAATGGGCGATTTCCCGCGAAATTCAGATGTGTTCCATTTTAAATTATAGGCAAGTGCAACATCAATAAACTGTCAAAACCATTCCGGAGGTGTTAGAACCTTGGTTACGATCCCTGACAATCCCCCAATACAGGGAAAGAATTTTTTGAATTTTTATACCCAATTTTAATATCCACGAAAGGTGCGGGAACTTCCCCCATCCAACCCTACCTATGTGTTATGCATGAACATAGACAAGAAATATGAAAATAGTTGGTACAAATTAATCGTATCTCTACTCTTGAGATTGACTAAAAGGAAAGAAAACATTTGCATACATTAACAATAAGGTAGGTGTAGGATTTGTGTCACTCCATGGCAGGACTCAACTCAACTGATTACAGAGTCGCAACAAATAAATTTACGTTATAAATACAACTGGTACTAGAAAAATAAGGTCACTCTGGTACATCCACGTCACTTATACAAAAATGATACAGGTTTGGGAAGCCTACCTACCACACTGCCATTACCCAATGTGAAAAAAAAAGGTTTGCAATTCACGTGGCAGGAGCCTGGAAGAAGTCTGACGTTGTGGCTGGCTGGAGTCACGAGAGGAAGCACTGGCAGTATGAGTCCTTACACAACACAGTTGACGAAATGTTCGAAAAATTTTCGACATTACATTTAATGTAATGTCTGATGCATGGTTGGAGATGGGGGAGATCCCAATTATGAGGGTACTAGGTGTGACACAACAGCACGTTTAGGGGTGTTGAGAGGGATTACCACCACTTAATTGGCCCTTACAGCATTAGGTGACAAAATGCAGATTGTTAACTTACTGTAAGAATGGTAGTAAGTAAGGTACTACACTAGAAGTTCGTGGTTTCTACTGCTTCATGATGGGAGGGCCTACAGCATCATCCACTCAGCCGCATGGAGTTTGTGTGTAGGCTACTGGTGGTTGCTATGAGTGGAGGATTCTGCAGGCCAGATGCCTGTGGTCCCTCTTCTCGTCTCCTTAACATCCCCTTTTGACGGGGAACAGCCCTGTTAGCTGCGAGGTCTCATAATAATATCAGCTCAGACAAATATACGCGAGTACAGAATTAGCAAAACCGATCTGTATATTTAATAAGCATATGAAGTGAATTAAATCAAATATACGTATTATAATGTGACATGGTATTAGATGGATATTGTAACTGACAAGTGTCATACGTTCAGGATTGTGGTTTAAATTGTAGACATTGGACAAGAAAATAAGTCAATGCTCATACTATTCTGCCTCATCACAATCAGCACTCTCACACTATGGCGTTCTGTGGCGGAATAAGATAATATGGATCCTCAAGAATAACTAGCAGTTCACCATCAAGAAAATATCAGTTCAGACCAAACGTTCAATATAATCCAGGAAAAAACCAACTCCATCAATTTATACCTACCCTTTATATCGATAGTAAAAGTGTAAATTCTTGTAAGTCCGAAAATTTAAATTTTTCAGTGGACGAAAAAAAGGCTGCTCCTTTTTGGTTTATTATTTCTAATATTGGTTTATTATTTCTAATAATAAGCCTATGTGATCGTATCGCAAAAAATTTTTATAACCCCCCCTCAAACTTTGTCACTTTACGTTTCAAGGTGCGTAGAATCCAAATTTGCCAAATTTGCCAAATGTCCGTCCGCCGTCCGCCGTCCGCCGTCCGCCGTCCGCCGTCCGCCGTCCGGGCCATAAAAGGCCTTAGAATCGGTCTAAAAAACCCGATCTTTCGCACATAGACTCCATTTGGGGTCTAGTTGGTCCTAACGTCGAACTATTCCGATCGCTTAATTCGTATAGAAGTTATGGGCAAATAACCGGCCAAAAAAGAGGTTTTTGCTTAAATATGCGTGGGGTGACATTTTCCAAGTATTTTTCTTCATGTTGGATGGTTGGTGGCTTTATAGACGATTGTATAGAAAAATAATAAACCATTAAAAACCAATAAACCATAAAAATAATAAACGTACGATAAATCAGAAACACGAGTGTGAATCGCAAAAGAGGTCTAATCTCCGTGGCTTTATAGACGATTATATAGAAAAATAATAAACCATTAAAATAATAATAATAAATAATAAAATAATAAACCATAAAAATAATAATCGTGCGATAAATCAGAAACACGAGTGTGAATCGCAAAAGAGGCCTAATCTCCGTTCAAATTAAAGCTGACCGAAATGCCATCGATGTTTCTCTTCATGTTGGATGGTCGGTGGCTTTATAGACGATTATATAGAAAAATAATAAACCATTGTGTAATAATTTGCAGCGTTTCTGTTTCTCTTATGGATGAAGAGATTAGCAAGATGGTGGAACGTGAATCATTTTCGCGAGACTTCTGTGCACACATTTCGTATTTATTTCGGTATTTATGACCCAAGATTTTTGATTCAAACTTAACTCGACTTACAAAGTTTTACACTTTTACTACCAATATTGTAATTCGTAGTCTTTATGATAGACCGTTCGATCCAATGAACAATTAAGAATCGATTTGGATCATGTTAGTAAGGCTTCCAAGTTTTACAAACCTGATATTTCAAATAATGTCCAAAATGGTGTGGAAAAAATCAAATGTACAAACTTAAATTTTATAGCAATATCCACAAAAAGCTTTGCCGAATGAAAATCTGTCAAGCATTTCTTGGACAAAAATGGAAATGAATTCATCCATCTAGCAAGAAAAAAAATCATATTAACTTTGGAGACAATTCGCCAGCTTGAAGAACAGGGTGGTGCCCGGGAATTTCTGTCGATGTGCAATGCATGGTGGTCCCTATGTTTCAATAGTGGACTATTTGAAAAGTCCCCTATTAAAATATTAA
This sequence comes from Apolygus lucorum, assembly GCA_009739505.2. Classification (NCBI taxonomy): domain Eukaryota; kingdom Metazoa; phylum Arthropoda; class Insecta; order Hemiptera; family Miridae; genus Apolygus; species Apolygus lucorum. The sequence continues at coordinate 9,353,874 of CM019169.2, forward strand.
ATTAAATCAATACTATCAAGTCCAATTCAATTAATTGACCTGATTGAATAGATGATTTCAGTCGGAATCTGATTTCGCATAAACTTTCCGATATTGCCAGTTGGATTTAATAGGCATTTCTTCGTAATTGAATCATCTATAATACTTGCATACTATAGGCACAAGGAAGCGATTTTCCGTGTTCTTGGCCGACGTTTTTTTCGCCTGATACTTCACCCCTTAATCCATCGTGAAGATGCAGTTATTTATGAAGACAAGCGGTTCCTACTTGAGAACCAACAGCTTCATTGCATGCAATTCCGATGTAAATCCCGAACGGTCCTCATTTCTCACGTACTTCCACTCAGATATGAGGGATCGTAGTGCCTCGAACACCTACTTAACCTTTACATAATATGTAAATGCACGTTCACTGCCAGTCCTGACGCGCAGGCGCGGGTCCGCTCAACGAAAGTGGAGCGATAAATACGATGCTACGCGCACGCACAATAAGCCTGTCAAAATTTCGCATTATAATATAATGAGCCGAATGATTAACGGCGTGGAAGCTTGGAGGTTTTAATGACCTCTGTATTTAAATGTGTTGTGAGCAGTTGAGCCGTGGGTTTTTTTTTCAATGATTGAGCGTCTAGACGCGGCCCCGCAGTTGTGGCATAATATTGTCGGTAACAAGCGACCTCCCGTGATTTCATTCAAGGTCGAATTAAAATCAATAGTCTGATAGTTGAAAGCGATAATAAGCACACGTGTCGTCGAATTAAAATCAATAGTCTGATAGTTGAAAGCGATAATAAACACCGGTGTCTTTCCGGCAACGAAGGTTTTGTGTTTGATAAAGTCATCGAATCGGTAATTATGTATAACTCACCAGTCAACTTGTCAAAACATCTAAACAGATTCCACCAGAAATTACACCAACTCAAAAAAATAGCATTTAAAATTGAAGGGCGTAGGGAGATTTCAGTTACGTATTTACAACCGATAGGCGCACTTGAGGACAAGCCGCAGTCTGGCTAATGCCTTCTTCGTACATGGATTGGTATATGGTCAAATCGATTTTTGATGTATACAGAGCCATTTATTTTATGACATTTCTTAATCCACCTCATCCCCTCTTACAGTTTGAAAAGTAACTACCTACCCCAGAGGCTTGCAGCATTAATGGAGTATCGAAAATTGATTCTGGATCAAGAATTTGGGTTCAGACAAAGACACAATAGACCAAGTCCACCGTATCACAAACTCCATAGAAAAGGCACTCGGTGGAATGTTTTGGAGAGACCTCCAGCCATAATACAAGGCCACGTCGTAAGAATTTAGAAGAAATTCTTAACATGGCACCGAGCCCTAGACAACTCCATCACACGGTTGCTTCGCATATGTACTTCTCGACAGCTGACAGGTGGTCTCCCAGGCTGTCCGTGGGTTCAGGTGGGCAACACGGTGAGTAAATAAGATGCACAACAAGCCGGCCGATTCTGGCGAGGTAGATGCACTATCGATCGCCACCGAGAGGCCGGCAGGCGGGCGGGGAGGCGGCAGCTATGAAGTGAAGGGATGAGGCTGACGGTCGCTGGTTCGCCCTCTAGACGGCTTGACACACATCCTTCCAACTACAACCCCCCCCCCCCCCTTACGATTCTAAGAAAATTTTGTCATACAATCAGTTAATTCAAAATTTTAGATATGAGCAAGTATTCTCTAGATTAGGTCTAAATTAGGTGTAATCAGGGAATTTTTAAAATTATGTTATTTACAGATGAAGTGGTGGATACGAGTGCACTATATATATATTTTTTTAATCTAGAGGGCTGGTAGGACCATTAGGTACACGACTAAGTGGAATGCAGGTACCTAGTAATCACTCGAACCAGTGGGCAGCGCGCTGCAATAACTCAGGGGCCCCTGGACGGAGAATCTCTGGTAGACCAGATTCCTGGTCGATGAGGATGATAATTTTGACGTAGGAAAAGGTTTGCGAAAGAGGTAAAAATGAAGACAAGTTCGAGGAATGAGAAATTCGCTAGTCCCCCATGAACTGCATTTCCGTTGAACTAATAGCAGCGCACATTTTCTTAAACACCCGATTACCCTATAGGGTAGTAAGACACACTATAGGGGGTCTGATGTGGCCACGGTCGCTGGGGCGAGCGTTGTTTGGCGGTGGAATTTGGACTGCATTCTGCAGGGGGTCGTGGGTTCAAATCTCATCGCTCCCCTCGTCCCAACCCAATGCGGTGAGGCAACGGGATGCCACAAGCGAAATCATAAGAACATGTTCTGATCTTCCCTTTGGAAGACAGCTGATGACGTCCGCGACGCCAGGAATGGCAGTCGGACGAAAATCCAACCTGAAATGGTTGTTTACTTTAAAATACTGTAAGTGAGCCTATGCTGTCTATCCATTTTGGCAGAAGTATCGTTTCATATCGCCTCATCGTGGATTACTGTAACGTCTTATTTTTTCATTGCTATTTATTAAAGCAATAACTTCAACGGTAGGCATTAATGGTGACATTCTTATCTGCCGACAAATAAAGAGACATGATCTAGCAAACCTATTTGAATCAGAGCTCCTAGCCTGGAAAGCAAAACTATCATTGTTCAGAGCACTTGTACGACTAAAGTTCCAAAATCTGCGTGATGAACGAATGACAAAATCATCCTAAAAACACTGTAAAGTACAGAATGTCCAACGGTGGCAGGAGAAGACATACTTTCTTTAATTTTTGCAGATTTTCGGAAATCGAAAACCAGTACTCTCCAAAAATGGCGGCTACACGACAATATTTTAAATTTGTGAGAAAAAAATAAACAATACCAATTACGGAAAGTTTCCGAGTTAGGCCGTTTTGGAAATTACAATCCTAAATTGTTAACCATTGAAAACTACAGACACTAACCAAAAGCTTCGCGGAATAAATAGACCTGAAATGAAGCCCATATAACAAATTTCCTCAAAATAAGTCCATGGTATCTAAGACAACTGCCACGTAAGGCGGACGGGAGTAAACATTTTATTGGATTTTCGGTAAGTAGGTAAACCACCAAATTTTAAGCAGGCTTAAATTTTTTTTCTTTCGAGATTCCAAAGTTTCATTATTGAAAATGATAAACCAAAAATGGTGAACATTTTTGGAAATTTTGGAGATTTTACAGTATTCTAAGAAACGGGTGATGCTCTCCAATAATAAATCAGCTTTACCAAGGAACTAACGCTCCAGTTCTCGAGTTTTTTTTTCAATGTTATCGATAGTCTTGTTGATGTGATGTTTTCTTACCTACAAAATTATTTTTAGAAATCTAACTGCACCTCACCGATATGACCTGCCATCGGTGAACTACCTGTAGAGCCTCCAATCATGTTTTCCAGTTGCAGATTGGATTTATTTTCATCTCGTTCCATTTCTTTACTATTCCTTACCCAAGAGTACTTACCGCTGAATTTTACTTCCTATACACTCTCCCTTATATGCTGCATCAGAAGCAATCACATTTTTTCTCATCTTCCCTCCCCTCCCACAGAAATACGCAGTTTTCAATACCACGCTTCAATATCACGGCTATATTATGAATTCCTCATGTTGAGGCGGACTGTCGATAAATCACGCCGAGAAAAACAACCTAGTGGAGACTGAGCCCCCGCTCGGGAACTCGGATGAATAATAGGTCAGCCCCTAGAGCCCGAAATTAATACACATCAATTCCTCCCATTTCCGCTAGTATTTTCAACTATGACGAAAACCGTTTGTCATCCCCTTCACCCCTATCATTTCCCATCTCAAGGTTTCCTCGGAGTGGGAGAAAAAGATCTTCTTTTGTGGCAATTTTTTTTTCCGTGATGGTTCGAGGGAAAAAAAATCCAAAAAACGCTTCAACGAAAGAGAAAACTCCTTGACGGGGAAAGGATAAAATATGGTCTTTATGAAGGATGGAAACGGCTTACTTCTCGTCGACTCTCTCGAAATTGAGGTTCGCAGTCCGTTTCTGAATAATGTTTCTGTATTTTCACCGGAAGGTCGTTCTTGGAATGTTGGGTGATATTTCTAGGTAACATCTTGTGGAGTGGAGACTTGGGGTCTTCCTGTCGTTCGCTCAAATATGGAGTCTCTGAGCTACGATCTCATTAACCCCACCGAGCTATTGGAAGTTGGGGTTTAATCCATCGAGAGACTGACAAGAGATCCACTGTCTAACGTGGTAAGTCCAGGCATAGCCCGTCGAGATACCCCTCGTAGTGATTGGGATGATTTCGATCAGCTGTGTTCAACTAACGTATCTCTCGTTCACCCCGAAGCCTGGACAAATGAAAGTCCTTGGACACTGTTAACTGGGGTCCGATAGGAGCACTATCACACACAGGATATCCAGATCCTCGTAGGGCTTTGAAATGTGTTGGATGTCCTCCTGAGTTCCTCTGAAAGTTAAAGGATTGGCTGCATGAGCAATAGTGCATTTTTCTTCTTATCATTTAAATGAGCTGCAAAGTCGTAAACAACCCCTTGGAAACCTTTGGAACTGATCAGGAGGGTTAGTACACCTGCATGATCAAAGCACACTCATCAAAACATCTATATTTTGAGGACGTAATGAAGACAAAACTACCGGAACCAATGGAGCTATCACTCCTGGATAGGAGAGTAATCCTGTCAAAAAATGTCCCTGTACATTGGCTCTACGACAGCTCTTTATCAAGGCAGCTACGATACCAAGCTATTCAGATTCCGCTCCGAGCACTCTTTCCCTCGGCAACTATTCAGAGTTGTTGAAACGATAATGGAAACCAAGCAATGTCTGCAATTGAGTATTCCTCGTCACTGAGTAGGTATGATTTGGCGAGATGTGGGTCGAGGGCTTTGCTTGAAGGACATACTTTCAGATTCACTTCATAGGATAAATCTGTGTGATCGGACATTCAGTGCGAAAGTCAACTCGTCTGTTTCCGCATCCAGGCCTGTCAGAGCACACAAGGAAGTGTTGTGGGTTGGTTATATTCTCTACCTATGTATGGTCGTTGCTCAATTTGTAGTTCAAACGTCTCAGTACTGAGCAAAGGAACTCAAGAGTCATCAACCCGTCAGCTGCAGGAGTTCTACTTCAGAGTGGATGAGTGGTTCAAGCTGTGACGAGTGGTCGTGAACTTTCTACAGTCCATAAGAAACAATGGAATTCCTTAATAGGTTACTGACCTGGAACCAAGATAGTCGATTCCTTGTCAAGTGGTTGTGCACTAGATTCCTTTTCCTGAAGACATGGTTCATTCTCCGTCTCTTCATTAACCCTAGAACTGAAGAGACTCCTCTATACATACCATTCGTGCAGCTTTATCCCTGCAGCATCAGGAGCTCTGCATCCAAGTCTCAAACTAACAGTGTGCAAATGGTCCAAACCCGATTCTTCCGTACAATTTCAAATGCCCCTTGGTACGCCCGAAATATGTACATCTACGTATAAATAATGTAGTCAGCAATATTTCATCTTTGTTCACTGATCCACGTCCTCAAACACGTTCTGAGTAAATTAGTGTATCAATTACCTAATTACTTGTTTTTACATAAATTTTTCCGATGGAATGTCGTACACAAACCCTAGGAAACCTTTGCACAAGATCAAGAGGGTTCAGTACAGCAGCATGAGTGTAAAAAATAATTATTCCTCTTTCATTCCATGTCCAAAATTAATTGAAGTACCAGCATTGGGGACCACTAAGGTAGAGATTCCCACTGTTCATCAACCAAGTAGTTCCGTTGATCCGAAGTACAACCCACGGATAACCGACAAGTTAAAAATAATACCTACTTCAATTAATCGGACGTCAGAAAATAACATGCGTTAATAACGCGACGACGACACGTGCCGACGTGCTAGAAGAATGATGAATCAAAAGTGCTGAAATAATGAAAACGTCCCCTATGGCTCGTTCTCTTCGAAAAGAGAACTCCAGACAACCAGAGCCTGGTAAACTTGATAATGTCAATATTTGGCGCGGGGGAGACGTGCTGGAATTAAAAATAAACAAGGGAAAACTCTCAGCCCTTCACGGGTTCTCGTCGTTTCCTTAAGATGGTTCAGGGAGAGAGAAAATCTCGTCACACGCTCCTCATGTTCATACATACAGTGTTTACTCGGATTTTCATCCGACCTGCTGTATTCCACCGAGTTGGAGTTAGCATCTAAGTCTAGGGTAAATATACCTAAGCATATAAAATAAAAAAACTTCAACCCGTAAAATAAACAACGTGAGTCTTTTAGTTGTTATCACGTAGCAGAATGTGCACTTTTCTGTAGAGAAGTTCAGTACCATTAAGGAATTCAACATAGTTAAACGCAGAGGTTTCCATAGAGTTAGCATACTAAATATGGTGGGTTAGAAATTAGTGAAAGTTGGAGAAAACATGGAAAGAAAAAAGTTCCTCAAGACGAGGACCCTTCAACGCACAAGGTGACTCCTCTTTGGGAAAGGTGACCGCTCAATGACTCGCTAGAATCGGCGAGAGCCAATCACTGTCCAGATCCACCAGGGCGCCAAGACATATAAATTTGGTATGGTTGCCCCTGAGACCGACCCTCACTTCAAAATGAACCTTCTTTCTATGTTCTCCCGAACTCCGAAGATCTCTCAACAACTTGGGTCTTCAGCAAGGAGCCCTCGTTGAAGTATCAGCAAAACCTTACTCCAATAATAAACATGATCACTCCAAAAATGAACTTCAGCCGAAACCCAGTTGAGATTCAGCAGTCTTAAATAGCACCCTGCTTCTTGGGGCCTCCTGCAATATCAGCTCGACTAATCAACAAACTAGATTCTCCTGCTCAGCTGGGTGAGCTAAATACACTCCTGGTAGTCACAAAAATTTCAAATTCACAGGGAGCCTGTTTGAGACTGCTGAACACCTGCACACATACAAGGTATCAAGGGTATGGTGAAAAACAAAATGTTCAATAAAATCACACGGTTCTAACGAGTGTAAACGATTTTGGTTTATTATTTTCAATAATTAATCAATAATGGAATCGAGCAAGAGAAAAAATTTATCCCCCCCCCCTCTCCTCACACTCTACATTTAATGACTGAAGAAAACGACGACTTATTACTTTTCCTATGGGAATGTCTCGTATAAAACTTGCTCGCTGATCATTGTAATGACCACAGTTCATATCTGAAATCCATAACCTTAGCGAAATGCGGTGTTTTTCTTCTTCTTTTTTCATAGTCAGAATTCTTCATATTTTATACTATAACAGGAACCTGGGCAACGATGTTATTGACACAGAATGTGTTTTTGCGATGACCTACCGAAAAAAAATCGTCACGAAAAAGCGACAGAAAAAAACCGTTACGCGCCTTTTATAATGATTTTCACGTGCAACCAAGCCGTTGGTAAGGAAATAGAACTCCCGCAGTGTTCATTGCACAGAAATTGTTCACCATTCGTTGGAAAGCTCTCAATTTATATAGTATTTTTCTTGTAGTTACATATTTATTTATATAACATTTATAGGGTTTTAGACCAAATTAAATGTCTAACAATTATTTATTTTATTATTGCCAAAGACTCCACATTTATTATTGTTGTTTTTTATTTAACGGATGACTAGCATCGCAAAAACACATTCTGTGTTCCTATGATTTCATACAGAGTATGGAAAAAGAAATAAACCGGGGGGGTGCAGGGGGCGGAGCCCCCGCCGAGGCGCAAAGCGCCGAGTTTTATTTTTTACACACCTAACTTATCAAGTTTCTGTGGTAAACAGTTAATGAAAAGTTGCTACCCAACTACATAGATTTTTTACAGACTTTTTAACGCATGTTTCTTACTATCAGTGTAAAAACGCTGCAAATCATTGCTCAAAGGTTTATTATTTTCTGTATAGATCACCCATCTGTACACTGAGAAAAATACACCTTCAGTTTACGCTATCACTGTGATAGTGTGTCAAAAAAACCCGTAGAAACGCTATCAAAAATAGGCCACCGACCCACCGATGGTGTCAAAAATTGGCGTGAGGTTGGGATTCTATGGAAACGCTATCAAAAATTGACACACTATCACTTTCAGGATTGCATTCTATCACTAATCAGACTGAAAGGAATCGTTCTATCGATTTACTATCACCATGAAGGTGTTGAATCCTTCAAAAACCATTCAAATTTAACACTATCAAACTGAAGTAGCTTTCCTCTATCACGTCGATGGTACGAACGCTATCATGGCGCTATCATTTAGACAGTTACCCCTTTATGAAGGTGTTAATTGATAGAGGAGAAACACGGGAATACCTTCATAACCCTATAAAAAACCCTTTTTGCACGCTATCATATTACTGCGATTGACACACTATCGAAACTATGGAGGATTGAATGTTGGGAACACTATAGGTACGCTTTCACAGTGATAGAGACTATTTTAAATGCACCGTTAAAACCCCGTTTTGTACACTATCATATTCCACCTATGACACGCTATCAAAACTATGGAGGATTGAATGTTGGGAACACTATAGGTACTCTTTCACAGTGATAGAGACTATTTTAAATGCACCGTAAAAACCCCGTTTTGCACACTATCATATTCCACCTATGACGCGCTATCAAAACTATGGAGGATTGAATGTTGAGAACACTATAGGTACTCTTTCACAGTGATAGAGAGTATCATAAATGCACCGTTAAAACCCCTTTTTGCACACTATCATATTCCACCAATGACGCGCTATCAAAACTATGGAGGATTGAATGTTGAGAACACTATAGATACTCTTTCACACTGATAGAGAGTATCATAAATGCACCGTTAAAACCCCTTTTTGCACACTATCATATTCCACCAATGACGCGCTATCAAAACTATGGAGGATTGAATGTTGAGAACACTATAGATACTCTTTCACAGTGATAGAGAGTATCATAAATGCACCGTTAAAACCCCTTTTTGCACACTATCATATTCCACCAATGACGCGCTATCAAAACTATGGAGGATTGAATGTTGAGAACACTATAGGTACTCTTTCACAGTGATAGAGAGTATCATAAATGCACCGTTAAAACCCCTTTTTGCACACTATCATATTCCACCAATGACGCGCTATCAAAACTATGGAGGATTGAATGTTGAGAACACTATAGATACTCTTTCACAGTGATAGAGAGTATTTTAAATGCACTGTAAAAAACCCGTTTTGCACACTATCATATTCCACCTATGACGCGCTATCAAAACTATGGAGGATTGAATGTTGAGAACACTATAGGTACTCTTTCACAGTGATAGAGAGTATCATAAATGCACCGTTAAAACCCCTTTTTGCACACTATCATATTCCACCAATGACGCGCTATTAGAACTATGGATGATTGAATGTTGAGAACACTATAGATACTCTTTCACAGTGATAGAGACTATTTTAAATGCACCGTAAAAAACCTGTTTTGCACTATCATATTCCACCTATGACGCTCTATCAAAACTATGGATGATTGAATGTTTGGCACACTATATTCAAGGTGATGTAGTATCACTTTCCAAATATTGAAAGATTATGTTGGTGTTATGTTGCTGGTTCAATGTTGCAATGAAAAGTGGATCCTCGCCATTCTCCAAATGGCGAGGAATTTTTTTTGGGCAGCTTGAGAATTTGATAGCTGTTCTATAGTGTGTAAGAAAGATGTGAAGGGTTGACACATTATCAAACATCCATCACAGTGCACGTTTTTCAAAATATAGACCGTTATTGCACAAACTTGATTACAGGTAAGATAGTGGAAGTCCATTGACTTTCTCCTATCTGGGCGCTTGATATCTGGAGTTTCGTTGTGAGGTCTGGATTAGTGAGCTCACACAGATATCGGGAGGTCCCTTCAAATTGCGTTTATTCAACTTTTGAAATACCATGTGGTTTTTGCAAAGTTATGATGGAGTTTTGATAGTGTTGTGATAGAGAAACTTAAATTTCCAAATCTCCTGGAAAATGAAATTTGACGAGAGAAACCACATTTCTCAAAGCAGTTTGTTGAGTACCAGATGTGTTCAACGAGACACTCACTATTCGAGTCATATTCACTCCATGTTCCTTACTCCATATTCCTTTCATTTCCCCAAAAAATGCAAAACAACATCGTCGAGCTGTGAAAGATGAGATGCATTTATCGTTTACCTCCAGTTTTAGGTGAATTAAAAATGTTTGTTCGATTTCCTGCTAAATGCGTCTCATCTTTCACTGCTTGAAGATGTTGTTTTGAATTTTTGTGGAAATTTAAGAAACATTTCATCAACATTTAGTCAAAATTTGAAAAAGTTTGCTCCAGTTTTAAGTGAATTAAACATCTTAAACAGTTCCACCCGTTGAATATGTGGGGTCCCAGGCGCAGAATACAGAATTCTTTTTCTGCAAGAATCCTGGAATTTGCATTGTATCCTGAAATTACGTCTGAAACACTTATACAGAATGTCATGTAATAGTTGCTGAAGGTTGAATAAACATTTCAAAGCAGTTCAATCCGTTTTGAGTGAGTGTTTAATGTTTGTCCACTCACAGTATTTTGAAAATCCCGCCAGACCACCACGCGGGTTTTACAAAGTTATGATGGAGTTTTGATAGTATTGTGATAGAAAAATTTTAATTTTCAAATTTCATAAAAAAATGTCATTTGACGAGAGAAACCACATTTCCCAAAGTAGTTTGTTGAATATTCGTGGAGTCCCTGGCGCAGAATACAGAAACATGCTGACTTTTTCCGCGAGAATCCTGGAATTTGCATTGTATCCTGAAATTACTTCTGAAACACCTATTCAGAATGTCATGTAATAGTTGTTGAAGGTTGAATAACCATTTCAAAGCAGTTCAATCCATTTTGAGTAAGTGTTTGATGTTTGTCCACACACTGTATTTTGAAAATCCCATCAAACCACCACGCGGGTTTTACAAAGTTTGATGGTGTTGTGATAGAAAAAAATTTAAATTTTCCAATTCCCAAGAAAATTTTATTTGACGAGAGAAACCACATTTCTCATAGCAGTTTGTTGAGTACTAGATGTGTTTCAATGGACAAAAACAAACTGAAGAAGGTACTTGAAAATAAGCTGTTTTTCTAAATCCCTCAAAATCGAGAAATTAGTTGCAGGAATCGATTGAAAATCATTCAATTTGCGATGGAGGCTTGCCACAACTAATTTTCTTGCTGTCAAATTGCTTTAATTCAACATTTACAAAACCACGCTGGTTTTACAGGCTTTTGATAGTGTTACGCGGTGATACACATTCATAACACTATCACCTGCCTGTGTCCATGTGGTGGGGGGATGCTAGGACACACCTTCAACACACTATCAACTCATCCCCTCTCTCGTGAGACGCATTCAATACTCTATCACCGGGCCCCCACTCTCGGGTTACCTATAAAAGCTTCCAGCCCCTGTGAAGGTGTGTTCATTCAGTGTCAGTCTCAGCCAGTGTATGTTGTGTTCCCCCCCGCACTCCTACAGTCTCAGTGTTACTTACTCAGTGACTTTCAACAATTTAGTTAAGGAGTGAGTACCTATACCATTTTTCACTGCATGTTTTAGTCGATTTACTGCCCACACAGGTAGTTGTGACTGAATTGAATAGGGTGAGTGCTACAGAGGTAAACGTGCTTCTCGCTTCCAGGCAACTTCCAGGGGAAGTTATTGACTTGATTATCAGTAAGTTTTTTTCTGTTGATATTCATTTGCTATTTTTCCTATTAATGCTTGTTTGCTAAGTCCAAATTTCTACCAAATCCATTGGAGCCCCTACCCCTCTGAGTTTATTTCACTGCATGAAACTATTATCTGTTTTAGGTTACATAAAAGTAGGTACGTATGAGATTTACTTGGAAAAGATCCTTCAAAAGTTCTCAATATGACCCATAACCCCCCCCCCCCCTCTTTCTTGACCCTGATTCATTGATGTATG
>CM019169.2:9365910-9405528 GCA_009739505.2 Apolygus lucorum
TGGGCTCCCGCCCACTGGAACGCTTCTCCAGTAGGGTGGGGCCGGGTCAACGCCACCGACCCCCTTCGGCCTGACTCGTAGGTGACGTCAACGTGACCCAATCAGGAGGCGCCAACCAACATCTCGCGCGCCCCTCCCCCCTCCGGCCGGAGAAGCGGCAAGAGCTTCTCCCCCACCATCACCGCCGCCCCCGCCAACACCACCTCGCGGGAGGAGGGGGGAGAGAAGACGGAACCTCGGGTCAGGCCTGGACGACACTACTCCCTCTCCAACCTCTGATCAGTTAACGTCCACCTGAGAGCTCCGTGCCCGTGAGTCGTGTAACCAGCCACAGTCTTTCCCCCCACGCCGCCACGCTGTACGACCCCCTGGACATCAGCGTCGCCACGTACCTACCTCTGCCACACAACATCGGAAGGATACCTACGGGCCCCAACGTGAGTGCACAAACTAATTTACATTTCATTCCATTGGCCAATGAACTAGGAGTGACGTGTAGTCATAAGAGTAAAACGTAACAACATTAACAATATTTCGCCACGAAACTTATTTGAAATTGAACTTTAGTAGACTTTCTGATTGAACCTCTGATTTTCTGACCATGCAATGAACTTGAACACCAAATGATTAATGGATTGTAACGATATATTAGGAAACCATACTGAGTAAAATACTGTTCATACTTACCACGAATCTCGCCTTCAGCAAATCGCCACGAACTTTGAAGTTGTCTTTTCATTTAATAAAAGTGCCATATATTTGTATTTCCGTTTACCTTTCTGTCCGAGTATACCTGGTTACCAATTTGATAGTTGAGGCTAGTGCATCGCCACACCTCAAGGTTTTGACAAGTCCCTTCAGGACCGCCACGTAAGCCCATAAGGCAGGAACACATTTGTGTATCCAATTTGCATTTGGCCCTTCAGGCTTTTAACTTTCAGCATAAATCGCCACGAGACGCTTCAGGTCGCCACGCTTTTTCACCACGCTTTTCGCCACGCATCTTTAATTCTAAATTCTTCACAGGTAAATACCATTCATTATAATTTATCTGTGTTTCGACTTTTGTCTTGTTTTCTTTTCAGCCAATATTCATTTTCAAATCAACCCCCCCAACAACTCGTGCGATAGCTTGGGCTGTCGAGTTCATTAACCTAGTTGGTGAGCCCGACCACCCAAGCGCCTAGATCCTCTAGGACAAAACACTAAAGATATACCTGCGAGTTGATAGCAGAGGAGAACCTTTTTCTTCACCCCTGGTACCCAAGTTGCCAGGTATATCCGAAGTAACAACTTACAAACTGGTGGCAGCTAGCGGGATCTTTGTGTGAGTTAGCCTCACACGAACCCACAAATTAAATAGTAAGGTTTTGTATCGCCACGAGTTGTTTTCAAAATTTAGAGTCACAAATTCAAATTTAAATAAAGCGAAACACATAGTCTAACCAGGTATACTGTTAGGTAGGATGTGCATCCGTTTATTGTAATTATAGGAAAAGTGACGTAAACGCAGCCTCCTATCTCGATCGCCACGATCGCCACGATCGCCACGAAAATTCTTCAAAATTCCAGTAGTAACCTGTTTTTCTTCAATAAGACCGACAACAGACGCAGACAGATTTTTCACCCTAGTGGTAGTAGTAAAACTCCGACACATTCACCTACACTTCTTTCTAACAAACCGACAAAATGTCTCTTAATTTGTCGGGAGCAAGCGACCGAGGAGAAGGTACACACTCCTCCGTCGGTCCCGAAGCAGTAGAAGCCATGACACAAACGATGAGGGAGATGAATATACTCCTTCAGCGTTATAACACAGCCACACACGAGGGTGAACGCGGGGACTTACCGCGCTCAGTATTTCTAGAACTTGAACCATGGGACCCAGACGCTTCAGGCGCACTCAGTGTAGTTTCGTTTTTTGCAAATTTTGACCTAGTGACCGCGGGCTTAACCTCTCAACAACGTTATCGAATACTGCGTACAAAAACACGCGGGATCGCGAAGCAGTTTTTGATTGACCGTGATGACGCCATGGACGTTGACAACGTCTACGAAATCGTCAGGGAGGACATGTTGCGGTGGTTCCAAAAAGAAAACCCCCAACATGCGGCCGCTTTACTATGGACAGTAAAACGCAACGCGACGGAGACGCTTCGGCAGTTCGCTGACCGCGTGAGAGGCTTGGCGCGCTGCGCTGTCATGGAAGAAGGAGCGCGTCTGCGACTGCCACGAACGAAACGATTGGGTGGAGAAGAAGACGATGGACGCTTTCATCCGAGGCGTCGGGAAGAACATGAGTGCCCTCCTAATCACAAACCGACCGAGATGCATCCAAGACGCTCTAAGCAAAGCCGAAGAACTCGAGGAAACCCTCGATGACACGACCGATTTAGAAGAAAGATGGGATCTAGCGGCCGTCACGAATGATCGTCGGTGCTACAACTGCGGTAGCCACGATCACTTCGCCGCACGATGCCCACGCAAAGATGACAACACGCAGAAATACAACCGACACAAAGAAGAAGATCACCGCCGGGACAAACAAAATGAACCACGAAACGAGGAAAAGCCGACTCCGCGTTATCCCTGCATGTTTTGCGCCGATCGAACACACTTTCCCGTGAACTGTCCCTTTAGTCCGCATAAAACAATTTTTTGCGATTTTTGTGGAATGAGAGAGCACTTGGAACAAGATTGCTACAAGAAAAAACGCCTACTCCCCGTATCGCAACCCGTGATGGCACCAGCACACACAATGGAAGTCGTACGCTACAAGAAACCCGCAGAAGAGGACCACATCCCCGCCGTGGAGGCCCCCATGTCACGCACGATGAAGATAACTGTCGGACTAGGCCCCGAAGATCGCGACATGATCGTTGATACCGGCGCCTCGCTTTCGGTATTGTCTTCTCCCGTAAAAGGGATCAAACTGCTTCCGACGCGTACTGTCGCGTGGGGCGCGGACGGGATGCCGCTACACTTCGCGGGGGAACAACGCCTTGTCACGCGAATCGGTGGTTGTACTTTCGAGCACACATTCCTCGTGTTCGCGAGAAAGTGCGCCACACTCGATTTGCTAGGACTTGACGTATTGAGACGCGTACCCATTACCTTTACCACGGGTCCAACGATGAAGTTTCACTCACCGGAGGAGAAAACACGACCGTACACTCCCGTCGACCAACTCGACGAGCCGTATAGCGTGGGGGTGGTGTTGCGACCGGATTGGCGGGAAAACGGGACGCTTGGTAGTCAACAACCACATTTTGACACAAGCGCACCCATCCTTAGTACCTTTTCGGGAGCAACAGCCACTCCCCAAGTTGACGAACGAGCGACGCCTGTTCGCCACGCGCATACTGACGCTTTGAGTACGCCGACCACGCCAGCCACAAACATCAGCGGAACCGGAAGCATGAAATTTTGGAGTAGGAATTATGGTGGCGTCACCACGCCGATAGACGCACCCGTCGATCTGTACGACCACGCATCTCGCCACGAAATTCCGAATGAAAAACAGACGCCTAAAAACCCCGAAAGAGTCCCCGAAGAACCAAGAAGAGTACGTTTTGAGGACATGGTGACCGTTTATGGTGATGAAGAACCAGCCACGCAAGAACAAGCGACGCCCATTCGGTTCGACGCAAGTTTCGAACAACCTGAAAATTTGTCGCTTGACCAATACATCGATGCCGCTGTCGAAAGGGCCATCCGGAAACTCGACGCGCCCGTCGCCACGATGATACGGAGCTTCAACGCCACGCCCGATCGACATGAAAATACGATCATCGCCACGCCGCGACGACCCAACGATACCGTGATGGTTACACCACACCAACATGACAACACGGTGGTCGCCACGCCAAATCGCCACGTCGCCACGGTGGTCGCCACGCCCAAAAAAATGGATACAGATCTTGACACACTAACGATGTGGAACGAGGAAAAGAAAATTGAAAATACACCCGACATGCAGATTGAGAAAATCGTCACGCAGCACCTCAAATCACTGATGCAAATTGAGGGAGCACACGCTGACCGAAGCCCGAAAAACGACGAAAATGTTCAAAACGATGAAAAAATGGGGTTAATTAACACCCTGCAAGATGACAAAGAAAATGAGGAATGGGAAGAGGTCCCCACTGACCAATGGGATCCGCCATTGCCCGAATTTGATACCGTTCTCAATGACAAGTTGAAACATCTGAACGAAGCGGACGCAGAACCGACGAGGAATTTGTTGAATACATTCCGGGACTTATTCAAGCCACCTACGGGGGAGGGGTGCAATTTAAATGTATCCCATGAGATAATCCTTACTCAACCCACCGTCACTCAACAAAAACCCTATCCGGTTCCTCACGCCCTTAGAGAAGTTGTTGAGACGCAGCTTAAAGATATGCTCGAGTCCGGAGTAATTAGCCCGTCCACTAGTCCGTGGAGCGCGCCCGTCTTATTAGTCAAGAAAAAGACGCCGCCGGGGGAAAAGCAGCTTTGGCGTTTTTGTACTGACTTCCGTCAACTTAACAAAATTACCAAAGGAGACGCATACCCCCTTCCGCGACTACAAGAAACACTCGCCATGCTCGGACAGTGCAAATGGTTCTCCACGATCGATCTTATAGCTGGGTATCATCAAATTCCGGTACATGCCGACTCAAAGGAAAGAACGGCCTTCTCTGTCCTTGGACGCCATTTCCAGTATGAAAAAATGCCCTTCGGGTTGAAGAACGCACCCGCCACGTTTCAACGCGCGATGAATGACGCGCTCGATGGTATCCTCGGAACCAACTGTCTCGTCTATCTCGACGATATAATTGTGTTTTCCGCCACGCGGGAAGAACATCTCGAGAAGCTCAACCAGGTTTTCACACGTCTATCAGAAGCTCGATTACAGGTAAACATCGCCAAATGCGACTTTCTCAAGAACGAAGTGCGATTCTTAGGACACCGCATCACCACGGACGGAATTCTCACGGAACCGGAGAAAACAAGGGCCATTAAGGAGTTTCCGATACCTACCTCGATGGTGAAATTACAATCCTTTTTGGGCCTCGCCAGTTTTTACCGGAGGTTTATTCCTAAATTCTCTGAGATCGTTGTTCCGTTGACCGAGCTGTTGAAGAAGACTAATCCCTTCGAGTGGACCGAGAGACAACAAAGGGCGTTCGATGAACTCAAGGACAAACTGACCAGCGAACCCATCCTCGCTTACCCCGATCTGACGAAACCTTTTATCCTCGCAACCGATGCATCCGGCTTCGCCTTGGGAGCCGTCCTCTCACAAAATTTTGATGGGGAAGAGAGGCCCGTAGCTTATGCGAGTCGCAAGTTGAACCCGGCCGAAACCAGGTACTCGGTCACCGAACGAGAGCTTTTAGCGGTTGTGTGGGCGGTCCGACATTTCCAGGAATACCTGCTCGGACAAACGTTCGAACTTCAGACCGACCACATGGCTCTTACCGCCGCCATGCATCTTCGTGACCCGACTTCGCGCATCGGACGCTGGATATTACGCCTAGCGGAATATGACTTCATACCCCGATATAGACCAGGCACACAAATGGGACACGCCGACGGTTCAAGTAGAGGCGACGTTGCGATTGTAACCCTCGAATTTCCGCGAGAACTCATGATTGCCGCTCAAGATCTGGACAACTGGATTCAAGCCCTCGTTCTCGATAGAAAACACGAGAACTTACGCAACACACACGGCGTATGGGAAACACGCGTCCGTCAAGACGGAAAACACGAATGGGTACCATTAATTCCAACTTCGCTACGAGAATGGCTGATTGATCGCTGTCATAAGAACGAATGGGCAGGACACCCAGGAGCTGAAGTCACAGAAAAACTCGTCCGAAGACTTGGAACGTGGCCCGGACTTGCGAAAGACGTTCGAGAGAATCTTCAACGTTGCGAAACTTGTGCGCGACGAAATACACCATCCGGACTTCGGAATCCTATCCAAAGGCCGTTGCTCCCCGAACGTCCCGGACAAATCGTCGGCATAGATTTCGTCGGCCCCATCTCGAACGGAAACACGACCAAGTATATACTCACCGCCGTGGATCATTTCACGAAATACGCGGAGGCGTATATTACTTCAGATTGCACGGCTGGAACCGTCGCCCGAAATCTTGCGAACAAATACATTCCGACTCACGGTGTTCCCGAAAGGTTGGTCTCGGACCGTGGTACCGCTTTTACGGCCGGATCAACACGAGAACTATGCACAAATTGGGGCATAAGACAAATCTTCACTACAGCTTATCATCCAGAAAGTAACGGAGTCTGTGAAAGATTCCACAGGACGCTAGCCAACATCTTAGCGAAAATATCCAAGAAGACGAAAGAATGGGAAAGTATGCTCCCCATTGCGCTTGCAGCATATCGCTCGACCCCGCACAAAAGCACGGGATTCAGTCCGAATTTTCTTACCTTCGGTCGTGAATTGCGAATGCCCAACGAAACACTGCAGAGCTTGAAACCCCGTGCCGATGAGACCACCACGATGAGAAATCTGAGGATCGCACGCGACGCCACCCACCAAAGCCTTCAAGAAGCGTGGCGGCGGCGTAGCGAAGCCATCAACTCACGACGAACTCTGAGATCCTTCGAGGGAGGCGACGCCGTATATCTAAAGGACATGCAACCGCCGCCCGGAGTTGTGAAGAAATTTTGGAGTCCGTGGAGTGGTCCATGGATAGTACTGAAGAAACATTCCGACGTTACTTATGAAATTAGAGACTTACCAGATATTCGAAGACAAACTGTGCACATCAATCGCCTGAAACCAGCTTTCGTGTTGGGAGTACCTGATGAAACATTCATTGATCCCCACGATTCCCCGTCCAATCCACGAGATGTTGCGACACCAGAACCCCTCGACACGACGTTGACACCTGAAACAAACAAAGAAGATTGGTATGAAAGTTACGGTTGGTCGACACCGGCAGCCGTGGCGCCAGCACCTTTACCCACCACCAGCTCGAAAGAACACACGCCGAGGACACCTCGAGGAGAGGCGTCAACCCAACATAGTATCCCTTCGGAACTGGATCGTGACATGGACGCGGATCACAATTTCGATCGCTCCACCGAAACGGAAAGAAGTGAAATACCTCACGGGACTGACGACCCTCAAACGAGCCGTGCTGATCGCCACGAGACTCCACTCCGCCACACCAAACACCATGACGAGTCCGCCGATCGCAACGCCACTCGCAACGCCGATCGCAACGCTGACCGCCACAAGGTGCGATGTACAGAAGAAGTCAACGAAGACGGAGAGCCAATTGAATCTTCCGATGAAGAGTTCGAAGAAGCGAAGGAAGATCCACCTGCTAAGAGACTTTGCGAAGAAATTGAGGAGACACCTAGTCGTTATCCATTAAGAACAAGGCACAAAACTGTCGACTATAGGCTACTCCACTTAGGGAAAAAGACACACTGACAAACTACTAGGGCACATACACATCACACTGACCGACCCTTCAGGTCCCATTACACTTGGACCCTTCAGGTCACCCCATTTCACTTGGACCCTTCAGGTCACCAAATTTAACTTGGACCCTTCAGGTCGCTACACTTCGCTTTGATCCTTCTGATCGCCTAACTCTTATGGCTGCACTGTCCTACTACGGCCGTGCCTGAAAAGTTGAAGTACCAAAGTAGAAATTCCTATTGAAGCAAGTCACTTTTCCTAGGCCAGGATGTCACATAGGATATTGTTTTGTTTGTTGTAGGATATGGCACATGAATCTGAAGGTGAGTTAGGGCTTGACGGAGGTCCAATAACACCAGATCCTGCCGTTGTTCTCATGCGAAGACGATGCGAGCAAGAACGAGAACACCTTAACGACCGCCCAGAAGGTTTTGTCGAGACCGCAGCACCAGTCGACGACCCCTTTCCCACCCTGGAGACGCTCGCCAATTATGTGAGATTTACCATGTGCGGAGACACCCCCGTCGCTCGCCAGACAACCGGGCGTGCGGCGCTGCAAACCGTCCTCGATGTCGCCATGTGGCTCCCAGCCTATCAACGAGTCACCCAGGAACGGAATGCCTTGCTCCGTCGGCAGAAACAGTGGCTCGAAGATAGGCGAGCACTAATCCTGGAGAGAAATGAGGCCATTGCGGAGGCGAAGCGGGCCAAGGCACAGGTGGACGCAGAGCCACCTGCGGCACGGACGCGGACATCTGAGGCACCCTCACAGGCACCAGCAGAGGCACCTGCGACGAGGTCTGCAGGAGCTGTGGGGAAGTTGGCCCCTTCCCCAGCTCCATCAGTGGCACCAACTCTCTCCTCAAAATCTTACTCCCCGGAACATCCTGACTGCGGCGTACCTCTCCCTTCGTCGAGCCCTCCGCCACGAGCACCAAGCCGGACGGGCATCTTCGCCGACTCCGACTGGGATGAAGAGGTGGTAGGCCAAACGCCACCTGAGCCGCTGCCCACTCCAATCAGGGAACCCCAGATCCTATTGCAGGCAGGCAGCCCCTCCCCACCAAAACCCGGGATCAAGATTAAGCTGACGCGCCGAAAGAAAATCACATGCCCCGTGTGCACCAAGGCCGTACCGAAGCTCTTCAAGTTCCGCTGCCCTGCCTGCAAGGAGTTCTGGGAGCGGCTCAAGGCCTACCACAGAAAGGGTCAACCTCTCCCCACCTGCGCCAGGGACCACAGCCAGAAGAGGAACCCTACCCGATGCCGAGGTTGCCGGAGATACGCCTACGAGCAGGCCATCAGGAAGGCACGCCCTTCCGATCCCCTAGCCATCCCCAGTGTCGTCTTTGACGACCCTGGCTCCCGGGGGGACGGGGGGTGTGGGCTCCCGCCCACTGGAACGCTTCTCCAGTAGGGTGGGGCCGGGTCAACGCCACCGACCCCCTTCGGCCTGACTCGTAGGTGACGTCAACCAGACCCAATCAGGAGGCGCCAACCAACACCTCGCGCGCCCTCCCCCCTCCGGCCGGAGAAGCGGCAAGAGCTTCTCCCCCACCATCACCGCCGCCCCCGCCAACACCACCTCGCGGGAGGAGGGGGGAGAGAAGACGGAACCTCGGGTCAGGCCTGGACGACACTACTCCCTCTCCAACCTCTGATCAGTTAACGTCCACCGAGAGCTCCGTGCCCGTGAGTCGTGTAACCACCACAGTTTTCCCCCACGCCGCCACGCTGTACGACCCCCTGGACATCAGCGTCGCCACGTACCTACCTCTGCCACACAACATCGGAAGGATACCTACGGGCCCCAACGTGAGTGCACAAACTAATTTACATTTCATTCCATTGACCAATGATATAGGAGTGACGTGTAGTCATAAGAGTAAAACGTAACAACATTAACAATATTTCGCCACGAAACTTATTTGAAATTGAACTTTAGTAGACTTTCTGATTGAACCTCTGATTTTCTGACCATGCAATGAACTTGAACACCAAATGATTAATGGATTGTAACGATATATTAGGAAACCATACTGAGTAAAATACTGTTCATACTTACCACGAATCTCGCCTTCAGCAAATCGCCACGAACTTTGAAGTTGTCTTTTCATTTAATAAAAGTGCCATATATTTGTATTTCCGTTTACCTTTCTGTCCGAGTATACCTGGTTACCAATTTGATAGTTGAGGCTAGTGCATCGCCACACCTCAAGGTTTTGACAAGTCCCTTCAGGACCGCCACGTAAGCCCATAAGGCAGGAACACATTTGTGTATCCAATTTGCATTTGGCCCTTCAGGCTTTTAACTTTCAGCATAAATCGCCACGAGACGCTTCAGGTCGCCACGCTTTTTCACCACGCTTTTCGCCACGCATCTTTAATTCTAAATTCTTCACAGGTAAATACCATTCATTATAATTTATCTGTGTTTCGACTTTTGTCTTGTTTTCTTTTCAGCCAATATTCATTTTCAAATCAACCCCCCCAACAACTCGTGCGATAGCTTGGGCTGTCGAGTTCATTAACCTAGTTGGTGAGCCCGACCACCCAAGCGCCTAGATCCTCTAGGACAAAACACTAAAGATATACCTGCGAGTTGATAGCAGAGGAGAACCTTTTTCTTCACCCCTGGTACCCAAGTTGCCAGGTATATCCGAAGTAACAACTTACAATACCAAATTTCATCAAAATCGGTCAATGCTAAGTGGCAAAAGTGCCGCGTACGGCGTACGGCGGACGGACGGCCAAATTTTTATTCGATTTTTGAATTCTACGTACCTTGAAACGTAAACCATCAAATTTTGAGGGGGTGTTAAAATTTTTTTTCTCTTGTTCGATTCCAAAGGTTCATTATTGAAAATAATAAACCAAAATCGAATAAAAATTTGGCCGTCCGTCCGCCGTACCTTGTACGCAGTACGCGGCACTTTCCCCACTTAGCATTGACCGATTTGGATGAAATTTGGTATGTAGGCTCAATTTGGGGTGTAGTTATGCCCCGGAGATTTTGGTTGATGTAGGTCACTTTGAAGGGTCGAAAAATCAATTTTGAAATTTTGAAAACGCCCTAACTCAAAAAAAAATTGATGTAAAGGTATTGTTTTTCCATCAATTTAAGATTCTACAGAAGTTTGGAATTTTTTGAGACCACGCGGATTCCTGTAGGACTAACCTTTCGCTCCCTACGAGAATTTAAGGGTTTTACGTACGATAAATAAGAAACACGAGTGTGAATCGCAAAAGAGGCCTAATCGCCGTTCGAATTAAAGCTGACCGAAATAAATTCTTTTTCTGTATCATTTTTGATCCTTCGGAGCCGAATCTGAACACCTTTCAACTCAACAAAAGGCAGCCTGCCTGAAAAAAATGTTTTTTCTAAATGTAAGACTTATTCTTATGTAACTGTCTGTAAAATGAACAACAAAAAAGTGTCCTTCAAATAACGTGATTGAGAAATTAATGTTGTTATTTGCCACATCTGAAAATGGATTATAATAAAAAGTGAATAATACAGAGACCTATTTTTCGGAATGGTTGAAATTTTCCTTATTTTCTCAAAAGAATAGTGACACCTACTGATATTGTAAAAAAAAAAAATGCTCACACTGTTACAAAGTGATTAATACAGCATTAATTAAAATAATAGTGCAAGATGGTTGAAATGGTGGGGGGGGGGGGGTTGCTAGGTATCATGAAAATTGTGTCTGAATACGAATGCCAACCCGTGTACATCGGTAGGCTCAATTCTTGCGTAAGATACTTCGATAAGCATGCATGCAGATCGAAAATTCGCCGCTCCGTCACGCCCAGTCACCTTCAGATCTGATCGATACGTTATAAGGTAAAATGGAAAATATATTCGCTTGAAGCGTCGATTGGTGTAATGTTGCGGAAAAGTGACGAGGTGTTAACCTCCTTCCGGGGGCCTGGTCCCATTGGGTACCGTAATATCCACATCATTTCCTCTTTGTCATCCCGTGGAGGTCGATGATTGTGGACGATGTCGGCACCTGATGTTTCCATATTTTTTCTGGCGGGTGCCAATATCCAAGAACTGAAAGTCGCAAAAACAAAACTGCTAAATTGAATAGAGGATGACGAGAGAAGAGGAGTTTGAGCGTTGCAGAACAAAGAGAAGATTACACGCTGGAAGTTGGCAAGTTTTCAGTAATGCGGAAAAACGAATTATTTCAGTCCTTGAATGTGTTTCTGAGTACAAAATACCCACAACGTGTGTAAAAAGCCCAATTTGTGCAGTACGAGCGAATGAAATTATGGTAAACTAACTCAATCACACGCAGATCTCCCCAGAACTATCACGTTTCAATTGGTCAATACAATCATTAAATGGGTTATTACCTCAATGCCCTTTTCAGACATTTAGATAATAAACATTATCGTGTTGAGTAAGAAATAAAACTAATTTCGGCAGAAAGAACCAGTTGAACATGTTGTTTTCTTGCTCGTTTCCAAATTTTTAGGTTCGAAAATAATAATCAAAAGACAGAGCAAAAACAACGTGGTATCTAGTATTTACCAATTTAACCATAGTATTTTGGTGGACTACTGAAGGTCGTAGTTTTTAATGCTTACTCCTAACAGGGCATGGAAGTACGTCAAAATATTTTCAATGAAATGCCCAGAAAATCCACAATCTAGCGGAAAAGGTTGGTGGAGTAGACGATACATCCTCCGGTCTGTCGAGATTGCAGGGACCGACATGAAAATAGTCTATACAGATAGTCTATACCAGACCGGTGATTCCGTCTTTAGATTGTGTATTCTACTCAGCGCGGTACACCTTGATGTCATAAAGAACGACTTATTGGTAGTCGTGATTAGGTACGTGATTCACCGTCTCCCGTCTATTCAATTCCTCCAGCCTAAACAAGCTATTCTTCCACAATAAGAATCGCGCCCTTAGAAATAAACCGAAAAAAGATAGAAGAAATATCAAACTGAAAGAAAGGGTTTTGCCGCTTGTTTGATACAGCCGCCTTCAAAAGTAAACCGTCTTTTTGATCGTTTGATAACAAAATTATCGGCGAGTAATTTCATTTTTACGTGTAATTTTATGATAGTATGTATACTGTGAACTGACAGCCCGAACCATCGTCTACTAATTCATCAAGAAGCCACTAGGTTTATGAGAATATTTCTTATGAACAACTGTTTTTTCCGTTTGATGTAGCCGACTAGCTGGTTTATGAGTCTTGGTTATCAGATCCTGCCTCCAGTCACATCCATTGTACCGACTACTTTGTCATTTCGTTTTCTGTAATGTAGGTTGGGCGTCCTTATGCAAATAATCTGGAACGAAGGAAGACAAGGATCAACGGGAAAACGCCGCAAATTATTTCACCAAGGTTTATTATTTTTCTGTATACAGGGTGTCCCAGAAGTTGTGGTCCACCCTCCGGCATTTCCGTATTTAATTACGTAATAAAATGGGCTCAACGCCATTTTTCATATTTTTTTGTAGAAAATTCAGGAAAAATACTTTTGCGCAAAAAAGTTGCGCGCAATTGTGCGCAATTGACACTAACTTTGTTTTTTCAAATGGGAACCCCCATTTTTTATTGCAGATTCAGATTCTACGTCAAATTTCATGAAAAATTCATACCCGAATCTATTTTTTTCATTGCGTGCAACTGGTACTTTTCGCGCGCAAAGTGACCAGGTTGCGCAAAAGTGAATTTAACCCCAAGTGTGGCTCATTTTTTTTTTCATTATTTTTGACGCTGAATCACGTGGTGAGGTCTTTCCTTCGATTTCATCGTTATTTTTCCAAATTTAGGAGGAAAAATAATGTTTTTGGACTTTATTTTCCCTCACCCTTTCGCAATACGGGCTGAGTGGGGACCTGGCTAGATTAAAAATAAATTCCTCACTTCTGAATTTAAAAAAAAAATATATTGGAAAGTAGGTAAGTACTTACTTACTTTAATGTAAAAAAAATCAAAAAGCTTCTCATCTCAAAATTTTCATCAAAAAAATGAAAAGTTACAAAATCTCCGAAAAAAGTAGTAATAAAAAACTAAGATAATAATAATGAAATTAAAAAATCACAGCAACTGCTCGAAATTACCTCCTTTTGCCTGCAGACAAGTACCTAACAAGTAACTTTCAATTTTTTTTAAAGGTTTTTACATGAGAAGCTTTTTGATTTTTTTTCACATTAAAGTAGTAAAGCCTACCTACTCTCCAACATTTCATTAAATTGAGAAGAGGGGAATTGATTTTTAATCCTGCCATAGCCGGTCCCCAGCCCGTGTCGCGAAAGGGGGAGGGAAAATAAAGTCAAAAAACATTATTTTTCCTTCTAAATTTGAAAAATAACGATGAAATTGAAGAAAGGACCTCACCACGTGATTCAGCGTCAAAAATAATGAAAAAAAATGTGCCACACTTGGGGTTAAAAAAAATTCACTTTTGCGCAACCTGGTCACTTTGCGCGCGAAAAGTACCAGTTGCACGCAATGAAAAAAATCGATTCGGGTATGAATTTCTCATGAAATTTGACGTAGAATCTGAATCTGCAATAAAAGATGGGGGTTCCCATTTGAAAAAACAAATGTTAGTGTCAATTGCGCACAATTGCGCGCAATTTTTTTGCGCAAAAGAAATATTCCTGAATTCTTTACAAAAAAAATATGAAAAATGGTATTGAGTCCATTTTATTACGTAAATAAATACGGAAATGCCGGAGGGTGGACCATAACTTCTGGGACACCCTGTAGATTACTCGTCTGCAAAGATCACTGTTTTGCCATTGTCAATATTTTTTTAACCTACCAACCATAGGTAGTACTTACCACACCTATATCCTGACTTCACACCATCAAAATGAAGTTTGTTTGGAAGAAATAAACGCTTCAAACTCGATTTGATTACTGATTGCTAAGAAGGCAAAACTGAATACAACTCGAAGAAACGAATAGCGATCTCATTTTGGTTGGCTAAAATTTTAACGGAGATTAGACCTCATCGGTGATTCACACTCGCGATTCTGATTTATCGTAAGTCCGACTCTTAAGTTCTCATGGGGAATGAACGTTTTGACCTACAGAGCTCCGCGTGGTCTCTAAAAATTCTAAAAATTCAACACTATTTCAAATTGGTGAAACAACAATACCTTTATTTCGAGAGTTTTTGAGCTGGGGCACTTGGAAATGTCAACCCTAAATTTTCACCCCGAATATGTATCCCCGTTATTCAAACTAAGTGCAGTAGTAACGAGGACTGTCACTGGACAGCAACCTCTCCAAGTTCCATTGTTATTACAACAAATATTTATTATGCTATATCATCCTAACTAAATAGTATTGTTATATTTACTGAAAGTTGTATAAATAATAATTTGTAAAAAAACTGCCCCTGAATGCATGCATTACTTAAAAATAAGTTTTAGGTACATTTCTGTGCCTACATTTCTGTAAACTCCACTGAGTAATGTAAGATACTTGGAATTTCGTACATTCGCACTCGGGACAATGACTTTACGATAGATATACCGACTCACAAGAAATTGAAGTTGTTCCACACACTAAAACGCAAAAGGCGAGTCAAAATGTCCTTAGAACTATTTCTCGAACCACTCACTGCGTCGCTCTTATACCTGTAAGTCCTCCAAATCCCTTCCGAACTATCGTCCTTCCTCTTCACTCATCATCATCAATCACCCTCATTAAGAAGGTTTTAGCTCGAAATTTCAAGGGATAACGGTTCAGGGGGGAAAAACATAAGCGGTCAGCGGGGTCAACCATTTACTTTGGAATCATAGTCGGTCGCTTACCGTGGAATAACCTCCTCCCGCCGCCAATTATCCCAACATTTAACCGGAGGTTTAACCGAACCTTTCTCCGAAGCCCTGAGACCATTACCATTAGGGGAACCCTCACGGATAGCTGCGGTAGTTTGCCCTAGACCCGGATGCTTGATGAGGGGGCGAGCGATTAAAATAACGTCGGGTTCCCAAACAGTATGGTTCCGTAATTTCTCACATGACCTGATCGTACTTTTTCACCGTAATCCACAAAACTCCACCACTGTACAAATGGGATCTGCGGGATCACCTCAAGTATTTGCAGGGAGTGTTGGACCAAATGAAATCATTGATTTCTCAATACAAGCGAAATCAGAACATTTATGATTTCCGAGTACAGTAAAGTAACAGTAATCAGCTGATGTGTTGTTAAATGAACAGATTCTCGTAGGATCACCGTAGTTATGTGATTGCTTTATCCACCTATGAAGTGATCGAAATAAATCCAAACACTCCCCAAGTTGGATGGGCAAAATAGAATAACAAGGACATATAATGTAGAATCAGTTGATGTGAAAATTCTTGAATGATTCATCGAACTGTACCACTTGATGAGTTCTCAAACATGAAACTGGATGTTCACAATCATGTTGATGGTTACCTGTCTTGACCAGCAACACGACCGTAAAGTTGTTTGCGATTTCTCCAATAGTTTTGGTTTATTATTTTCAATAATGAACCTTTGGAATCGACCAAGAAAAAAAAAATTTTAACACCCCCTCAAAATTTGATGGTTTACGTTTCAAGGTACGTAGAATCCAAAAATCGAATAAAAATTTGGCCGTCCGTCCGCCGTACGCCGTACGCCGTACGCGGCACTTTTGCCATTTAGCACTGACCGATTTTGATGAAATTTGGTATGTAGGCTCCATTTGGGGTCTAGTTGTGCCCCGAAGCTTTTGGTTGATGTAGGTCACTTCTAAGGGTTCCAAAATCAATTTTGAAATTTTGAAAACGCCCTAACTCAAAAAATTTCGAAATAAAGGTATTGTTTTTCCTTCAATTTAAGATTCTATAAAATTTTTAGAATTTTTTGAGACCACGCGGAGCTCTGTAGGACAAACCGTTCGCTCCCTACGAAAATTTAAGGGTTTAAATTGAAATATGTATAAATCAAAACACGAGTGTGAATCGCAAAAGAGGCCTAATCTCCGTTCAAATTAGAGCTGACCAAAATGCGATCGATGGTTGGTGATTTAGATTTTTTTTTGATTTTTTTCGATTTTTATTTTTTATTTTTATTTTTTTATTTTTTTTTTTAAATATTGGATGGATGGTGATTTTGTAGACGAGTGATCTATATAGAAAATAATAAACCATTGCGTAATAATTTGCAGCGTTTTCACCTTCAAATAGAATTTCATGTCAACCAGTTGTGCTTCCTCAACAATCAAGAATTAAATTTCGTATAGAAGGCACCCATCTTAATCCAACTTTTGGATTACGATGTTTCGCTGGTTGGAAAGCTATGTTATTCCTAGACGAATGATCTATACAAATTATAATAAACCGCAGTCAAAAAATTTGCAGCGTTTTTGAAACGTTTTGCATCAAAGGCATGGATTTTTGTTGGGGGCCATTAAGTGTTCATTTCTGGGGAAATAAACCGAACTTTTGGACGACACTTCTGACCTGGACGGAAAAAACCATGTACTTACCTTAGATTTGGATTATGGAATCTGAGGAAAAATTGTTTGCACTCATTTACTTATTTTGTATATTCCTTATACCTACTAGTTTTGCTTATGAATCTACAGACAATTAAACGATTCTAGGAAGTATTTTGCTTTGCTGTAGAGGACAAGATCAGAGTAATGGAACCCTTGAGTCGTCTCTGTATTTGTATAGTGCAGGAAAACACGGCTAACTCCTTTCTGAACAAATTGTCCGGAGCAATCTGACGGATGATATAATTCTCGCAAAGTTTTGCACAAACCGATTTATTCTTCTTTATACTTGTAAAGTGGTGTAGTGCATTCAGCAAATTTCCTCTTACGAAGAATACCTACACCCAATTGAACTGGCCTGAAGCAACTCCCCTGGTCTGGATGGATGGAAATCATCCTCATCATGCAAAAACCTCCTTCACCCCACGGATTAATCGACGTTCCTCGACTCTCCCTTCATATCGCAGAAAAGGAGCAGCGAAACCGGCGGCTTGTCATTTCCAGTCGTTCCGAGCGTTATGAATTCAACAACTCTTGAATTAATGACTAGACTCCTTCCAAGGGCTCATTAGCCGGTACCGTTTTCCCCCTGAGCTCGCATCACGTATGCGGGTCGTGCAGCAAAAATGCATAGGTAGCGTTTATAATTGAAAGACCAGCTCTAACCCTCGCAGCACGATTGCATTAAGATTGCATCGATTTCCCCATCGTTCGCAGGAAGAGGAGAGGGCGTGGTCGAAATCGTTAGCTGTCATTTCTTATTCGGACTTGCATGCGTTTCTCGGCGGAATTATGCAATTTCCGCCGCTTCTATAGCACACGGACGCCTGGGAAATCTTGATAAGGCGTCATTCGAGGAGGACAAAAGTGCCCAATAAATTATTAGGTAGGTCACTCCAAACCATGCAATTAAGTTAATACTGTATGCCGCCATAAAACCATTTCAAGTGCATTTTCAGTAGTGAACTTCTAATAGAGCCGAGAAAGAGAACAATGGAAATTATTCCAGTTCAGTTTCATGTCTTGACAAAGGAAGTTCGCCTTGGAGTACTTGTGCGGTTGTTACTGATGGACAAATCGAAGAAGAAACAAAACTTTTAATTTTCCTTGAAATGGGGATTTTCAAGAAGGTTCGCTACTGAGTCCACTTATTATATTAGCACCAGAAGAAATTTCTTGATTTGGTATACGTCTTGTTGAAATTTGGATCTGTCCTTTGGTTCAAATCACTTACTGATGACGATTCATCATACAGGGTGTCTGAGCTTCAATTTATCACTCCTCCAAATTACATAAAATTGCAACATAAAAGAACCAGACCAACGCTGATCTTTATAATTTTTAGCGAGGATTCAACCATGATATGTTTGCACGATGCGCCATTGACACATTGGTCTTCCTTAACAATCAAAAACGAATTTTCTTAATGAATCTAAGGGTAAAAATGGGAGAAATCATTTTCAAAACCCCTAGCTTGAAAACTTTAGATACAAGTATAGGTATTGTTTTTTTATTATTTGAAAATAGCGACGATTTTTTTGAATTATTTTACACCATCCTTTGAGGGACCAACCGATAGCCTAATGAGGATAATTAATTACCTAACCAATGGATGTTTTATTACTGTTCTTCATCAATTCAAGGTCGTGTTCAATTTTTTAAAACGAATGAAACCACCCAATCAACAATGATTATCAATTACACCTTTACAGGGAATCCCCCCCCCCCCACACTACCTACTCCTGGAACTTAGAAAAGGCAGTTAACAGTTGGTTCTCTCGCAAGTTTACTTTGACGGTTGGACATGGCAAGTCAGAAACATGAGTGTGAATCGCGCATTATCGTTATCAGTCGGAAGTTTCAAATTTCAACTCTTCAAAATACGATCTTTCCTCTTTTTTTTTTTCAAAATAGAGTTTCCTGGCAACGAGTTGTGCTTCCCTAACAAGCTAGAATCCAATTTCGTATGGAAGGCTCCACAACTGCAGGACAACGATGTTTCGCTCACTTTCTGATAAAATAATCTTGATCGTCAACCACGCGATTATCAATAGAAAATCTGTGTTCTTCCCGGTCGGATGATCTATACGTGAAATTAATACATCGTTGCGTAATAATTTGCAGCAATTTTATCCGGTTTTCGGATTCTACGAACCTTGAAACGCGAAGCATAAATTTTGAGGGGGGGGGGAAGCATTTTTTCTTGCTCGATTCTAAAGGTTCATTATTGAAAAGAATTAACCAAGATTAATGGGATGCCATTTTACTTTTAAACTATTGACTCGAGCAATTTTCTATATTATTTATTTTTTCCTTGTTTCGGAGTCATCAAATATTGGGACGAGGATAACCGGCGAGACGGGACGAAAGAGGCGGGGATATTGTGATTGTGATTTGATGGAACTGGTCGTAAAGAGCGAGGTCGGGAGGAGAACTGGTCTACGCCTCGTCTAGGCTGGGTCGCACCTTCCCACCCTGTCTGGCACTACCGACCCGCGAACCTACTAAGCCATACAAAAGTTTCATTCGGAATCAACTCAACTACATCTGCCGAGTTGGTGAGACACATAGCTCGTGTCCGCACCACGATTTTATCAGTGGTTCTCAACCTGTGAATCGATGGGTCTCATCCGGAATTTAGAGGCATATAACATTCACAGGTGGCCATCTTGGGACAAAACGCAATCTCTGGAAATTCTGGCACAGGGATATTTGGACACACAAACGAACATGAAACCAAATGAAGTTAGAAAAGTTCTGAAACTAATCACTGCGAGAGGAGATTTGGATATCGGAAGACCATTTTGGTTTATTATTTTCAATAATGAACCTTTGGAATCGACCAAGAAAAACATTTTTGACATTTTCATGTCTTTGCCCTGGCAATCACAAGAAATTGTGTTACAGTGCCTTTATAATGATTTCCGCTTACAACGACCCCGTTGTTGTGTTTGTTCCTTTTCTACACTTTTTAACCCACAAAAATCGTTCACCACTCGTTGGAAAGCTCTCGATTTAACGAACATTTTCATGTTCTCCATAACATATTGACTATACGAATAGCAGAGCTATGGGAATAACTGTTCTCATATTTTGTTTACAAACTAATGATCGTGAGTGTAGAAGATAATTAATCCGGAATCGTCTATTTTATTGAAATTAGGTACCTACCTCTTAATATTAATAATTGTGTCAATTTGTAACATAATATATCTACACTCTTTCGTAGTACCTACCTCTTTACATGGTACATGTGATGTTCAATAATTTCGGTAAACAGCCAGTGAGATAAAAGCTAAGTAGAGTAGACAACAGCAACGCATTGTGAGGTTTGAAAAATACAACAAATAGCTATAGATAGTTATTATGTTAATGATTCGTTTCACATTCTGACAACAACGGAGGGTGGGTTATAAAATCCTATAGTGAGGTAAAAAGCAATAGGTGAAGACATGAAAATGTCCCAATGCGTTGCAGACTCGTATGCAAGCGTTTTTTCTAATCATCCTGTTTTAACACCCCATCAAAATTTGATGGTTTACGTTTCAAGGTACGTAGAATCCAAAAATCGAATGAAAATTCGGCCGTCCCTCCGCCGTACGCCATATGCGGCACTTTTGCCACTTAGCATTGACCGATTTTGATGAAGTTTGGTATGTAGGCTCCATTTGGGGTCTAGTTGTGCCCCGAAGATTTTGGTTGATGTAGGACATTTCTCATCAGTCGCACTAAACAACACAAAACAATTGCTCATGATAGATTTGAATTTTCGTCCAGGAAAATGAATGTCTGAGTTGAAGTGTTTGTTCCTCCACCCTCCCATCTTCCATGATCACTGGGACCGTCGTCGGATGAGTTCTGGACGTCTTTCATATTTTAATACATTTTATTTATTTACGTTCTCTTTCTCGATGGCGTGCCGTCTTTAAAAATTAATAATAAAAATTAAATAAAAAACTTACCATATAAAATATTTGAAAAATGAAATTAATCGAATAAGGAAAAACTGCAATGGGCACTGAATCAAATGAGTCAAACCAAGTGAAATTGGCAATTTACAATATTCCCGCTTCTATCCCGTCAAGGTTGAATATTGGTTTTACTCTGAAACCCTCATCCTCTCCCCCCCCCCCTCCCATTCATTTTCCAATAATCAATATAGCCTGTAGGTAGCAAAGATAAGGGTATAGAACTGTTTTGTTATCCGACATGTTAATTTGAACTCTAGTTTAACCCTCTGCGGGATCCCCTGTGGGTAGGGTGTGTTTGGCCTAGAGCCTCCCGATTCAAATTAGATCAACGTTAGACCTCCCCTCTAGCGGATACTGGAGATCGAGTTCTGTTTACTCGCAATTGATGGACAGAAGTTTCATCCCATTCTAAAACGGATCGCGAGTGGAGTTTGCTCCGGGAATTACGAGTGAATTTCAACCCGTGATAGCAGCTTCCAACTTCGTTTTTGGCTCCGTGAAATCCGAGAAGCGAGCTAACGCGATTATAGATTTAGTTTCGGGCGGCTTCCGATGTTTAATTCTGCGGAGTTTTGCTTCCAAACTTCAACTTTTCGGGAGGTCGATGGGTTTGAAATTAATATTTCAGGGAAGTAACTTTCTGATATGATAATGGAATGTAAGAACATTTCTCATGTTGGTACCTTTCCGCAAAACGTGTACATCATCTCCTGAAATTTGACTCCTCTTCATTTCACAAAACTGTTGCATCCATGAATTTAAAAAAAAACTAAAATTTATATGCGATAACATCCATTCAGGAAAGTCATTGACGGGTCAGCAACTTTCTTCAGCCAATATTTGTGTCAATTTTTGTTTATTATTTACATTTGGAATCGAACAAGAAATGTTTACCCCCCCCCCACCCCATTAAAAATTTGATGATTTAGATACCTACGTAAAAAGGTACATAAAATCCAAGAATCGAATCTAAAATTTTTTGTCCGTCGGCTGTACGCCTTTCCTTAGTTAAACCATGGACCGATTTTGATGAAATTTGGTATAAGTGCTCTAATTGGGGTCTAGTTGTGCTCCGAAGCTTTTGATTATTCTCAATTACTTCTAAAAAGGTGCAAAATAGGGTTTAAAATTTTCAAAATGCCCTTGATAAAAAAATTAGATGGAGGCATTGTTTTTTCACCAATTTAAAATACCATTGAATTTTTAAACCCAGAGGTCTGCGGAACTTATCGTTCACGCCCTACGAGTACTTGAAGTTGGGACAAATGATAAAGCAATAACATGAGTGTGAATCGCAAATCGAAGAAAACATTTTCCGTCCGTCCGCCGTATGAGCCATGGACCGATTTTAATGAAATTTGGTATATGTTCTCCATTTGGGGCCTAATCATGGCCCAAAGCTTTTGGTTAGTGTCAGTAACTTGTAAGAGGCTAACTATAGAAGTTGAGATTTTCAAAACGCCCTAGCACAGAAACTTTCGATATAAAATTATTGTTTTTTCGTCAATTTAAAATAGTATTGCATTTTTATAATAGAATGACACCACCATTCATTCTGATTGATTGAGGCTCCTTAATTTGGTTGACTGAGGCTCTTTTATCTGTTTGACTGAGACTCCCGAATTTGACTCTCTAAGGCTTCTTTATTCTGATCGACTGAGATTGATTTATTTTGTTTGATTGAGTCTTCTGCATTCTGATTGATTGACGCTCCTTCATCTTAATTGTCTAAGGCTCTTTTGTTTCGATTGAATGAGGCTCTATTCTGATTGGACGAAGACGTTATTCTGAATCGGATTAAAAATTACATAGATTTCTCCTCGTGTTCGTCAGAACTGGGGAAAACAGCTCCATCGTAGACAAAGCTCTCCACTCCTTCAACTACGTTGAATTCTTTGTTGACTGAACACTCAAAGTACACAAAGTACAGTCAGCAGCTGAGTCAGCAGTAGAGGTCCTGCCCAAAAAGGTATGTTGAGGGTCTGCCCATCTTGGGAAGTTGGGGACAAGCCCAAACAGGAAGTTGATGTCTAGCCCTCAAATTGATGATCTGACCACTCAACAGACAGAAGTTAGGGGCTAGCCCATAGGTAGATGTTGGAGTCTAACCCGAAAAAAGTAGTGGGGTTCTACACCATCAGCCGTTCAGACTCCTTATTTGGCTCCGCCAAAGGGCGGTAGAATAACAACCTTATCGACATGGTGCAGTTATTATGATGTTCTTACAGAGTCAATAACTTGCCCTAGAAGTTGAGTGGATTGATCAAACTGAATCGTAATTTAAATCCGAAACGCGATCAACTTTGACGGGAAACTTGCGATTTCCCAGCTCAGCGCCACTAATAAACGCGGCATCCTTCCTCCCACGGCCCTCAGTCGAAACCCATTTAGGTCCTAGCCGATATTAGGGCACCAGTCTGGCCCGTATCTGTACGTATGAGTTGCCAGACTATCTCTGGTACTCTGTAATCGCTATTTATGGATTGGATCGGGGCAGACCGGGGTCGCAGAATGATATATCGTTTCTGATAAACCTAGAAACCTATAACTATAACAAATATTACTAAATTCACGGGCCCGTCTCTATTTCCCGGGATTTGATTTAGAGGGATTCGGCAAATGGGAAGGTAGAAGGGGGATTTCTGCGGTTGGTTTCGAACGTTATCTGGCCGGAAAAGCGATTCCAATTTCTCAGGGGGGGATTCATCTGTTATATCGAGCCAATACGCGTGTGGGGACGCAAACAAACTGCCGCGCAAGGCGTCTGGCGGGGGTTCGTATCCGCCGATGATCGGAATATAGCTGGAAAGCTGGGAGTTTGAGCAAATAACTACTCTACGTGATGCAACGGTGGACCTTGAAGGGAACTCCTTCTACCTCAGAGTATATTAGAAATGACAAACCACTACCGCAAACAAAAAATCTAGTGTGGAATTTCACACTACTTTTCAGACGCATACGGCAACAAACAGTGCCAAGAGAATACCATATCCCAACGGTAAGAATTTGGTAAATACATGAAAAGGGTTGCATTATATTTGACAGCGGTCCTTAGTGTTTTTTGGGGTCCTTTGGCGTTTCAGAAGAAAATCGAATTTTTCAATACTAAAATAGATTTGTAATTCACGCACTATGAGCATGAACGAATAAATAGAACACATTTTAACCGGCTTTTAGCCATTTTTAATTATTTACGACAGTGTATACTCATAACAAAGATTTTGTTTTGAAAACTTGCATAGAGTCAATATTCAAGTTTTTTTTTTTGCTAGTTCCCAAGGTCAGTTATGCATAATCAGGAGAAAAATTTTGAACTTCAGGAGTCGTCGTATAAAGATACAAATTTTACGTGAACAATTTGTAATTTTTGCATACATGAAATTTTAGATTGAAGTAAGCTCATTCATTAACTTTTCAGTTGAGGGGAGTTAGGGCGGAATTTTTTGGAATCAGTGTTTACTATACTCATGAACAATATTAAACGCAATATAAACCTGAAATAGTCGGGAAAAATAATTTTAATAGGGTTTGTATGAGTGTGAGTACGTCAAAACGAGTTTAGTGGGAGAAACTGATCCAAATCTGATCCTACTGCAGTTTCTTAGCATCGAAAACAGACTTTCAAAACTTAGGTCCAGAGTTTTTTTCTGAAAAATCCTCGTCTACATATCCAAACAGTACAAATTGAATGGTTTCTAAGAAATTCAGCCAGGAATGTTCCAATAGGTTGTAGCTGGTGGTTAGTGTCTACATTTCACTGCTTACCACATCATCCACTTACTTTCCTTCGACTCTGCAGTTGTGTAGTTCTCACCTTGTGGGGGGGAAAAATTGTTTTCTAAACTTGGAGTCCACCTATCAAAACACTGAAGGGGCAAGTAGTTGTTTGACCAGTGTCTTCTTGAACAAGATACATTGAAAGCACAACACATCGGAGCATTTATTGTAGTTTCTATCTAGACATTATAATATAATGTAGTTTTCATAGTGAGAACCAACTAAATAGGAAAAACGGGGGTTATGAGGGTTACAATTTTTCTGTACATTTCATTTCTACTATTCATAGTAATATGATCAAGATTGAATGATTTCTTACAAATAATAAGCAGGGTGTCTAGCAATCATGAATCAAGCTTGTAATACACTTTCAAATTACGCTTAAGAAAATAAATACATTTTAACCCCCTTTAATTTTTTGCAAAAAATTCAATTACTTATACGAAATTTTCACGAGTCGTTCATGCGCGCAAATGCGCGAACGGCACAGCAACTTTTTTTTATTCAAATTTTTATAGAAAATTTGGATTCTACGGGAAATTTTAAGAATTTTTAATCTTCGCTTGAATTTTTTATGGAGCGCAACCCTGTTTTTTCAGCGCTCAAAATTACGCAATCCCACAATCACACAAAAACTTTCTCTTTCTTTTCAATAAAGGTTTTGAAGAACCTCAGGTATGGCAAAATACACGTTTTGTTCGTAATTTTTGACGCTGAATCACTGGTATCCATGTGCTATCCATTTCTTAATGTGATCTTTTCAACGCAGGTTTTTTTCATCAAAAATTGTTCTTTTTTTCATCCTATAGAGGCATTTTAAATTATTTAGACTAAAATTAATGAATTGCAATAAATTAGCAAGCCCACATTTGTGAACATTTCAAATCCGACTCGCAGTATACAACATCCATTATTATTCTTTTTCAAAAGAACTCAGATTAGATGTGCATGTAAAGACGAGTGTCACTTCGCCCCAAGACAGATAAAATCTTGTACGACGTTGTCCTTCTCCAATGTGCCTTCTGGGGGTGACCAGGCATGTGCCTCTTTGTTGAAAATCGTGGACGAAGCTGGAGTCAGTAACGGCTTAGACTAAACCCAGAACTCCTTTAGAGTGCTTTCAAAAAGAACATTTCAGACTACTATTCCTCAGAAAAACAACTTGTTGATGTTTACTTGTATGTTAAGCATTATCGAGATGTTTGGAAGGTTCACGAAAAGCCAAATTTCCAATTGTAGTTTTTGAAATGGTGTCCAACAAATGGAAATCACCTAATAAGGATGGGAAATGAGCAACTTTCCGCCATTTAGAATTATTCTAGTCAAATTAAAAATGAACACCATCGCTTGATTAAACGTCGAAAAACAATGAAAACACATGTGCCACACGTGGGGTTTTCAAAAACCCAATTTTTGTGGAATTGTGGGGTTGCGAAATTTTGAGCCTTCAAGGTGTCTGGTTGCGTACAGTCAAAACAATAAGTTGAGGGGTGAAAAAATGCATGTCCCTGTTGAAAAAATCAAAAACAAAGTTGAATACGAATTATGAGTGGGTCAGTGAATAATCTCTGTCTTATAATAAGCCCCACTTCTCACTGCCTACCACATCTTCCACTCACTTTCCTTCAACGTTGCAATTGTGCAGTTCTCATCTCAACCGGGGGAAAAAATCCTTTCTCGGCCTGGAATCCATCCACTCTGTCTAGACACTTACATGATGACGTTCGAAGGTTGCTCTCCTCCAACCTCGTTGTTTATTTTTAATTCGACGGCCCTCTTCCGAGCCGGTCTATTCCTTCCGAATGGAGGAAGGCTTCAAGTCAAATATTGACCCCCTGAAAGCCTTGTGGTTCCCTAAAGGTTATTGCGCTTCTCGCTTTCCTTCCGAGTATTTCGCACCTAGCAATCAACTTCGATTCCGGTCGACGTCACGTTTGTAATTTCAGTCTACACCCACACTGCCACACGAAGCTGACTAGGGACCACCTACACCAGATCGATATTCATCCTAGATTCCTAGAAAGTCCATGCAGAGAAAACAAACTGTCATATCTTGAACGATTCATTTGATTAGAAGTAAGCAGCAACACTTCAACTTTTTCCTACAAGACTGAGAAGCGCTTTCAGGATAACCTCATCTCCTTTATCAAGCCTTGAATAAAAACGCTGCAAATTATTACATAATGGTTTATTATTTTTCTTTATAGATCGCTCGTCTGAAAAGCTAATTTGAACGGAGATTGGCTAAGCTATAATTTGAACGGAGATTAGGCCTCTTTTGCAATTCACACTCGTGTTTCTGATTTATCGTACGTCCAACCTTGAAATTCTCGTAGGAAGCGAACGGTTTGTCCTACAGGGCTCCGCGTGGTCTCAAAAAATTCTTAAAATTCTATAGAATGTTACATTGAAGGACAAACAATACCTTTATATCAAAATTTTTCGAGTTAGGGCGTTTTCAAAATTCATTTTTGAACCCTTAGAAGTGACCTACGTCAACCAAAATCTTTGGGGCACAACTAGACCCGAAATGGAGCCTACATACCAAATTTCATCAAAATCGGTCAATGCTAAGTGGGGAAAGTGACGCGTACGGCGTACGGCCAAATTTT
Organism: Apolygus lucorum; assembly: GCA_009739505.2. Lineage (NCBI taxonomy): Eukaryota > Metazoa > Arthropoda > Insecta > Hemiptera > Miridae > Apolygus > Apolygus lucorum. The sequence goes on from CM019169.2 coordinate 9,393,219, forward strand.
TATTCGATTTTTGGATTCTACGTACCTTGAAACGCAAACCATCAAATTTTGAGGGGGTGTTAAACAATTTTTTTTCTTGGTCGAATCCAAAGGTTCATTATTGAAAATAATAAACCAAAATCACCCCAATATTATTGTTTTTGAACGCGGTTTCGAAGTGGTTTTGAATTCGAAAGCGACCAAGTCAAAATAATTTGATGTCCACAAAAGAGAGCAAAAATAGATTATGCTTCGTACATCTAGTTTCTGGGAGATCAAACTGATTTTGATCTTATTTCGAGAGCTGAACTAGTTTGAGTTTTAGCAAATTTCCATGGAAAATGAAGCTACTGGAATAGAATCGAAATTTTTAGCGTGGACTTTTTTGATTTTGTTTTCACTGAAATCCGTTTTGGAACATATTAAAACGATTATTAAAGTTTTTATGTTAGAGTGGGTTGCAAGTTTTGATGGGGGGTTATGGAGGAAGATAGTTGATTACAAATAGGGTGGAACTTAATTTAAGTAGGTCGGTACCTAGTTTACAACACAATGTAATACGGAAGAACTAGTACATGAAAAACCATAAAAATTGTATAGATAACTGGAACTATCTGTCAGATGAATTATTCTTGAATGATGAATCGTTATTTATTCTGTACAGATTTTATTAAAATGATCCATCCATATCACCTATATGTGTATTATATACTACTGTGTTGGAAACGGAATGAGTGAAAAGTTCATATAAATGACCTAGAGAGGGTGTTAGTGTTATCAATATTTCCAACGAAATTACATCACAAGCAAGCTGTTAGATGGATGCCGCGTGTTTCTGTTGGTTCAATTACCCTTCACGTGCAAAATGTGAGAGATCATATTGATATCAGAGTAAAGAACTCACCTAATCCTCACTAGTGCATATTCTACGAAGCTACATTATGAAGCTGGACACACAACTTCACCCATGAAAATTTAATCTATCCTTAAAAACATTGAGGTTTATTGTTTTACGTAAAACAAGAACAACTGCAGTATAATGTAGGATCCCAGAATACCTCCGACCACAAAAACCCGACTCCTCTGGGGGAAAAACGTCGGAAGTCTTAAGGGGTTAAAGGGGAGCTGAAACTCCCGCTAAAACGCATCAAATATGCATTAACGGAATTTCTCCTGCACTCAATGCAACTTTGTGTCCGGCGCTGTTAGTTTTTGAATTATATAACGCAAAGATGGAAGGTCTGGACTCAATATTTCATGAGGTTCCGGCGAGGGGCTCTACGAGTTCAATATCGACGAAGCAGGTATACATAAAAAGCGCAATTATCTTATGCGACAGGGATCGGTTGCATGTTTCACGGTCAGTGTTATCGTTTATTGATCGGGTTTATATTCGAACGGTGAGAGACGACTCGTCGTTTGAGGCGTCGCAATTTGTTTGAAAATCGACGAGACTGCAATGCGGCACGTTTATGTGCGGTGGAGGTAATAAAAAAATGATTTTACCTGACCCAGACGAGAGAAAAAGTGATGTATATCTACGTCCATGATGGTGATATTGGGCCTCAGCTGCGCTAACTTATTTCAACATTGGCAACATTATTGGTAAACTATTTATACAAGACCGTCACTGCTGAGGTTTGTTCAATCCGTCCTTCAATCAAGCATATAGAATGTCATTGCAGTGGCAGAATCCTACACCTCGAGATTCCAGAAGACATTTTGTTAATTGAATATGCCCACGATATTGACGTTTCCGGAACCATAGGTACTAGAGTAGTTTGGAAGGGAAGATGCAGGGAGAGTTAACTCACACGATAAACGATGAACAGTCATATTCGTACCAATTATCTGATTTACTCAATGATTATCTTGTAAAATCTGAAATAATGGTCATTTTTTACCATTTATTTTAGTTAGCGTATTTCTCAAGTTTGAACAACAAAATAGTCAATAAAATAACACTTAAGTCAAGGGGTTTCATTAGTAGGTTTCAGGAAATTTTAGAAACTTCGTGGGGTATCACTCCAAACAATGGTCGAAAGATAGTTTTGACACCAGAGCTTCTAGGTATATTATGCTTGACCCGGATAGTTGCGAATCAATAATATCCAAAAATTAACAGGCTCCGTCCGAATTTCAATCCCTGCATCTAATCAGGATTAATGTGATAATCCTGTCATCAAAGACTAAGTAATTTGAGGACGTCTGTCTCCTTACTTTCGAAGCCCCAACATACTTGGGTGGACTTGGAGATGGAACACCGTTATCTGCTGGCTGAGATCGCAGCATACGATCCTGGAGGGCTCACGTAGGGAAACCACATCAGTTGCGACGCTCGTCATCATTAGCCTAAGTGGCAGGCGGTTAAGGGTTCAGGGCCTTGTTAAGCCAAGTGAAATGGAGGGGGTGATTAGTGGAAACTCTCGCTGGATCACCTCGTGCCTCCAGGAGAGATTGCAAATTTCGACTAAGATTCTGTGGTGATCCTTGAATACCCGTCTTGTCGAATAGCTTCTGGTGGTTTGAAGTTATTGGCGTAGTAGAGATGTAGTCTTCGTAGTAGACCCAAATTTCAGTAGCCAATTGATATTACATCCGAGCTGTAGCTGGTCGATGAACCAGTATTGTTCTAGTGGATCCAGACAATTGAGTTAATTTGGTCGATGAAACAGTATTGTTCTATTGAATCTAGACAATTGAGTTAATTAATAATCTGATACCCGATGTATTCTACTCCTAGAAAACTAAAGGTTTCGTTTGAATACCTATAGTTACCTATAATGCTTCTTGATGGAGAGCAACCCAGGGGGATGTTGTATAATAAACGAAAATTGAAAAAGGTAACGATGGTGATATATATTATCCCATAATCAATGAGGCAACTATCTATGTATAGAGGGGGAGGGAGATAAGAATCAATAGATATTACCAATTAGATCTTCGTATTTAAACCGCGAGGATAAGAAAAATGATCTTGTATGAAAATGACTACTTACAGGATTGATGTTAGGAATGAGACTGGGGAGGTATCCCTGAGTTGCAATTCCATAGAACGAAAGTAATCGTTCCATCGAATCACGAATCAGATGAAAGAGCAACTGCTAAATTAAAAATTTAAATTCATCCGGTTAATACAAACATTAATTTGATTTTAATTAGCATAGTTAGGGGTCAATTGGTGTTAATATTTATAAACACATTTTGTTTTATTTTCGGGTCCATACATTAATTTGGGTTATTTATTATTATGGTGTGAATTGCCTGATCTAAGTATACCAAACGTGATTTACAGCAATTTTTCAGCTGGGGAGTTTTCCGTACTTTGGGACTTTTGTGCCTTGGGGCAACATTTTGTTGAAAGGAGTTTTTATTTTCTCCGAAAGTCTGAACCTGGTCCTCCACTGGTTTTTGAAGAAAAAAAAACGCTTGTAATCGTCAGGTTGGATACTGAAATTTTAAATCCAAAAGGATCAGGTCTATTCGTAAAATAGTATCGTTTAAAAACAATTTCTCCATGGTGCAAAAAATTGGTACAAAACCATTATATTTTACGCTTTAGTTAAACCTTTTTCACTTTTCATTGAAGCTGTTTTACTTTGATTTAAGTAAACCTATTTTACTTGGAATTAATACTTTTTAACTTCAATTTAAATATACTCGTATTTACTTCCATAAACTCCCTTTTGATTTTGAATTAAACCTTTTTATATATTGAATTAAACCTTTTCTTCTTATATTTTAAAGTCAGACTAATTAGACTTTGAATCTACATTATTCTATTTCCATGTAGGAAACTTAATTTTTGAAGGAAATTAACGCATGAAAACTTCATTTACATTGGATGGTCACCTGATTCAACCATGATTCTCTATGACTTGGATGATGCCCACAGTGAATTGAAGGATGGTTCCCTATACATTTCTTGGAGGTACTTGAAGTTTAATTCAAAGTAAAAACGCTGCAAATTAATACACAAAGGTTTATTATTTTTCTGTACAGATCACTCGCCAGCAAAGAGCACAACCTTTGCCATCGTCACTACCTACTGCTTCATAATCGAGTTTATTTAGATTAAATAAAAGCTTCACACTCCATTTGAAGAAATAAAGAGTTCCTTCATTTAGAAATTTGATTACCTACTGGTTGTTAAGGAAGAAATGGTAGCTAAGGACTCAAAACTGAGTACAACCCGAAGAAACGAACTGCGATCGCATTTTGGTCAGCTAACTGAACCGAGATTAGGCCTCTCCTGCGATTCAAACTCGTTTTTCTGATTTATTGTAAGTCCAACCCTTAATTTCTTGTAGGGAGCGAACGGTTTGTCCTACAAAGCTCCGCGTGGTCTCTAAAATTTTTTAAAAATCAATACTATTTAGATACCTTTATTTCGAAAGTGTTTATGAGCTAGGGCATTTTTGAAAATTTCACCCCTTAAAAGTGATTGATATCAAACAAAAGCTTTGGGGCACAACTAGACCCCAATTGGAGCCCATATACCAAATTTAATCAAAATAGGTCCTTGGGAACTAAAGAAAGTGCCGCTTACAGCGGAAAATTGTTTATTCGATTTTCGGAGTCTACGTAGGTACCTTGAAACGTAAACCACACATTTTGAGGGGGGTCCAAAATTTTTTTTCTTGGTCGGTTCCAAAGGTTTATTATAGAAAATAATAAACCAATTAAGTATAGTTTATAATATATGGACAAATAGGTAACCATTTATGTTAGATATATATTTTCTCGAATTCATGAGGTAGTTCTGTGTTTCAGTCAGTGAATTTTACAGTTTTGGGTTCAACGAGTTCTCGCTCTCGAGATTTTAAATTTCAAACGTTAAAAGAAGCGAAACTGCTTTTGGCCTTTTCACTTCGCCAGAAACCAATTTCACTTAGAGAGACCAGCGTTGTCTCACTCCTAAACTATTTCCAGCTTTATCTACCGTCCGTTACCATAAAATCAATAAGGTCTTCGGTGGAAAGGCAACGCAGAAACGTCTGTTTCCTGAAGGGGAAACCGAATTAAAGCGAATAACACTTTAGCTGATTGGTTGAATCTAATTTGATTAGTTTCTGGACTTTCTGGAGAGTCTGCGGAGGAAAAACGTACGTTCAAGAGAGACGCTCTTCAAAACAGCCGTTCGTCGTGAATGTACAGACAACAGTCAGTGTTTGTCCTTGTTCCCAAGTAGCTTGTATTCGGCAAGAGGCCTCTGTTTGAATACCAACATTTTACCTCAGTATGGTAAACATCAATTTCTGCTGTGGTAAAACTTTGGACTAGGTAAAAACAAAATCGAATTTCAGTAATCTTATCAAATTTTTATTCTACCACTGTACCTATCTACTTTCAAGGTTTTTACCCCTCAGGAGAGTTGTTCTGTACTCCTGCTGTAGTCATTTTCTTGGTTGTTGTGGACAAAGAAGCAGAGGACGTCAATATACTCTTTTCAACATTTATTTGGCTAGATAGCCAAATAAATGTTGAAAAGAGTATATTGACGTCCTCTGCTTCTTTCTCCACAACAACTCAGGAGAGTTGAAAAAAGGTAACCCGAAACCATTATTGATCCCATCCAGCTGATGTGTAAAGGGAGTCATGCAATGAATCATTGCTATTTAAGGTACATGACTGATGGGAACTGATGATCTGATGACTGATATCTTCCATAGCAAACTGCCTCAAGCCCTCCATTCCACGGTTCTTAGTACAATGTTTCACCGCCAGCTCCGTTTATTGATCAGCGTTTATGAATATTCAAACGTTGAAGATTTATTCTATCATCGTTTGAAGTAACACGTTTTTCTAATTGACGCGCAGACTGCATTGCGACACGTTTAAATACTCTGTGGTTCTGATGAACTCCTCTAGAACGAATGTTTAATTAATTTTCCCAAGGGTGTCGTTATATTTTCCAATGGGTATCAATAATGGACTCAGTTAAAGGTGGGTAAGGGAATAACAAACGTTCTTCATCATCCTTATGGTGAACAGTAAAAAATGCTGTACGATAGGACAGACTTCGAAAAACTGGCCCTGTGGCTTGGACTTAGATATCGAGAATAATCATTACACTTCGTGAAAGTATTCATATTTCTCGAAACACTCCATGTACCTCGAAAAACACATTTTTTGCTCCTTTTCGGTGGATCATTTTCAAGATTGAAACTTTAGAATCAAGCAAGAATAACAAAATGAAAAACCTACGGTTTTGATGAAATTTGCTATACTTATATGTTCAATTTAGGGTCTAGTGGTGCCCCATGATTTTGGTTATTTCAAATCACTTTTGAGGGATGAAAAATAGGGGTTGACACTTTCAATCGACACGCCTAAACTTGATAACGTTTAATATAAATATATTGTTCTTTTATTAATTTCAAAAACGTACGATTTTAGCACATTTTCAAGGTTTTTCTTTTTCGTGTCACTCCGCACGATAACTTGAGCAAGTGTCTAGCAAATATCTTCTAGTTTTCGCCAACATGTTCGCAACAACAAACAAAAGGACGAGTTTGTTAGCCAGAAATTTTGGGCAACCCCAAGTAGTCCAAATTTCAAAAATAGTACAAAAACGGGGTTTTCCCGGTTTTTGTGGTTATTACCTCCACAATCATATTAATACATGGTATATTCGGATTCAGCACAAAATTTCTGATACCGATGCTCTTATGAAGGATGACGCACGAGTTGTTCCCCCCTGCTAAAATCGTCCAGATAGTGGTAAAAAAAAGTTTTTTTTTTTAATCTTCATGATTTACATCTTGTGTACATTTCTTTTCTTATTATGTACGTTTTGGATTTCAGGGAATTTGTTCAAAAAGTCAATGCCAGATGTTGAGTCAATTGCAATAGCTACCCCCCCTTTTTTTTTTTTTTTTGAAAATTTCCGAAAACCCTCGAAATACTTGACTTTTAGCTAAGTTGGTTCATATATTTTGTTTTTGGATGCTAGGAGCTGTACTTCGGAGGTTGTCAACATAAATGTTTGTCAAGCTTTCGAAAAGAGAGTCTATTCATGCAGCATGAGTTAATGAGTGAATTTTCAAGGATATGTTTAAAGCTACTGCTAAAAAAATCGAAATGTTACCTGTATGAGAGAGAAGTTTGCCTTACCACGAATCGTTAACATTATACGATCTACTCTTTGAATGAAAAAAAAAACTCAAATAATACCTACTCTTCTCATCACCCTGAACTCATGAAGTACCTACCTACTTTATGTTGTTGGTTTGTTCGTTTTTAATCGGTTTTCATATAACATACCAATAATATCGATACCTAAAGCACAAAGGCGCTAAGTCCAAAAACGGAGTTTTGAGAAAGACGCAAAAGAAGTTTTCACCAATGCACAATTCCTGAAATTATAGCTTATTACACTTAACTCTTTCAAGAAATTATCTAGCTATAATCGTCAAGAAGGTCAATAATACTTTAGTTGAATTTGAGTTTTTCTGAAATTAAAAGAAAACAAAAAATGTGAAAGATGGACGGACTTTGTGCTTCAAGGTATCGATGTAATACTTTATGCACAGGGTAAGTTTTGAAGTTGTCAAGAGTCCATATTCATGTTTGTCTCTACAAACTCATAGAGTACCCACTCGGCTATTGCATTTTTGGGCTTTATCGAATGTATACAGGTTTTCATTACATATATATTCACAATTTTTTGACAATTTTTGGTTCCTGAACTTGTACTTATATCAGGAATTTTGTGATGTACCCGAATATACAATATATACATATTACCACGATTATGGTAGTAACATGCATAAAAACGGTAAAACCACTTTAGCCATTTTGCTTCCGAGTCTACCATGGTAGCGGAAGCTTTGTTTTCACTTTTCAAGGACGAAAAAAAAAAGTTCTCCAAAATCAAAATTTTCACTCGCGTTTTGCGTTTTAGACCTTTCTGAACAATTTTGGTTCCGTGTCTGTCTGTCTGTGTGTCTGTCTGTCTGTCCGTCTGTCTGTCTGTCTGTCTGTCTGTCTGTCATGAATTCCTTGTAACGCGCATAACTATACGAAGTTATTGTCCGATTTCTATTAAATTTTCAGGGATTGTGCGGGTTGGTGTGTAGACGGTCCCCTATGAAAATCATCATCCCCGGACTGATAGAAGCGACTGCGCATGCGCATACGTGAATTCCTTGTAACAGCCATAACTTCTACATTTTCCATCCGATTTCAATGAAATGTTCAGGGATGTTACAGATTAGTATTTAGATGGTGCCCTATGAAGATCATCACCCCCGGACTGATAATAGCCGCTGCGCATGCGCAAACGTGAATTCCTTGTAACGGCCATAACTTCCACATTTTCTACCCGACTTCAATGAAATTTCCAGAGATTATGCGGATTAGGTTGTAGATGGTCCCCTATGAAAATCACCACCTTCGGACTGATAGTAGCCATTGCGCATGCGCAAACGTGAATTACCTTGTAACGGCCATAACTTCTACATTTTCCATCCGATTTCAATGAAATTTTCAAGGATGTTACAGATTATCTTGTTTTGATGTTCTGATGTTTTGAGATTAACTACTATGCATCGGATCACCTATGCAATCAGGTTATGGATACGAGGAAGCTATGTGCCACACCCACTTGGCAGACGTTTTTTGATTCTGATTGCCTACCCGACGTAAGGCTTGGCCCGTGTTGTAGGATAGGATCTTTGCAAAATTGCTCCCTCTGGGTAAGTAAATTGATAAATACATATTGACAGTAACAATGTAAAACCAACAATGTAAGTTAAGCTAAATGACTTAAAATATAAGTTTTTTACGCCTCCTGAAAAATTTCGTTTTTTTCAACTTACGCGGTTTTACATTGTTACTGTCGATATTTTATGAGGACATTATATATTATGACACAAATCATATGATATCAGCTGCTATCTACTTAAAGCCTACGGCGATAATAATTATCATAAAATTTTATAATTATTGTAGAAACATGGAACATGTTTTAGCCTAATTTAGTGCAGAACCTTTAGTTGTACGTAGGTATAACACAAAAGTGATATTATTCCTAGCAACATAAAAATGCATTAAGAAAAACTCGGCGCTTCGCGCTTTAAAACCGCAGTGTTGGAAAAGGCGCATGACCGGAGTGTCGAAAAGGCGCGTGACCGTCGCGCAGCCCTCATCCATGTAACGTTTTTCAGGTAGTTACCCTTGAGTAATAACATGTTCCATGTTGAAAACTTTTTTGCGAAACAATTATTCAAGTTCCCGCCAGGAGTGACATTTGATGAAGATGAGATAACTCTTATTCCATTCTCTGGTATTTCCTCCTGTTCCAGTTGATTGTCATGATCATAAATCACTCGCATATGAAAGAAACAATTGTATTTTATGATAATTTGGCTCAAAACGGATTATAAACGGATCATATAGCTATAGATAGTACAAGACGCTGAAACTCCCCTATTGGTGATTTCACTGGCTTGGTCTAAACCCGACTGGGGACTGGTTCTCTCCCTCTTCTTCCAGGGCGCATCGCATGACGATCCAAACTGGATAGTCCCATACTATCAGTGAGGGCGGCCATACATATATTGTTAAATACTTACATATAAATAATTTTTGGAAATACTCGTTTAGGAATCGTTTTAAAATAATCAAAATCGGATTTAAGTGAAAAAAATTATTTTTTGCATAAGTACATGCTAAAAATTTTGATTCTCATGCAAAAGCTTCATTTTCTGGAAATTCGCTGAAATTTATGTGCCCCTATCGCATTCGTACTCAGTGAGTACCTTTCTTTTTTCCTGTGCACCTCCGCCCATCCTCGTGATCCCCTCGGCTTGTCGGGAGGTCAATGAATATTGATCACCCCTCCGCAGAGCGCAGCGGAGTTCCTCCCGACGGCTGATTGAAAAGTGGCGGATGGGAGGATTCAAGAGGGAAAGGGGGGGTCAACTGCAAGCTTCCCTCCTCGCCGAGAGATTTGAAGCCCTATTCGTGCAGCATGAGTGAATGAGCGAATTTCCTAAGTTTCCATTTCCTCGACTGCATAATAATTAAAAAAACGGTGCAAATTATTCACACAAAGGTTTATTATTTTCTACATAGATCACTCTTCTGCATAGGACACGGCTTTGCCAGTGTTACCACCAACCAACTTGAAGAAAAACATCGATCGCATTTCGGTCAGCTAACATCTGAACGAGGATTAGGCCTCTTTTGCGATTCATACTCGTGTTTCTGATTTATGGTACGTCCAACACTTAAATTCTCGTAGAGAACGAACGGTACCTTTGCCCTACAGGGCTCCGCGTGGTCTCAAAAAGTTAGGGCGTTTTCCAAATTTCAAACCTTATTTTTCGACCCTTAGAAGCGACCTACATTAACCAAAATCTTCGGGGCACAACTAGACCCCAAATGGAGCCTACATACCATTAACAATTTATAATCGGAAAAAATACTTCACCGCTACAATTGATGGTATTGTACATAAATATTTACATCACAGCATTGTATCAGCACTTTCAGCACTCAGCAGTCATGTCCATCTGGCTGCTTGGTATCAGGGTCCGAGATCCGACCTCGGACATTGGGGTGAGGGACAAGGTTGAATCACCTTATCCCACAAATGATGGAGGGAGGATTGTGCCTCTTCTGGCTATGCCATCAGTCGACGCTTCTCCTCCCCATGGGGTTCGAGTTCAGTTCCAAGTCCCACGGGGCCCACTTGCTCGAGCCGTGGCACGCCGTCGTGTGGCCGTAGCCCTGAATTTAGACCAGATGAATGATCCTCCTGTTAGGACTCGGGTGGTTATCCACTCCAGTATAAACAGTGGGTAACCAGCCCGAATCAGATCCTTGGCTGACTTGCCATGCCATATCCCTCTCCAGGTGATCGTTGCTCCAATCACCTTTAGTTGGTTTCGCTGAATGTTTGCAAGTGCTGCTGCAGCATCTAGTAATGCGTCAACTTCATATTTTCGAATTTTGGAAGCATTGATGTCTGCGAGTGATCTCTGGCCAGAGCCAGAGACCACTGAGACATCAATAATGAAGGGTCCTCTTGGTGTTACCACCAAGAGGTCTGGACGATAACCTCGCTGTTCCAGGTTAAAGTGTGGCTCTAGCCATACTGGCCATCCTTTACGGCGAGCGTAGGCTTCCAGTAGGTTCAGGGCAGAATTGTGACGGGTACACCTGGGTCTTACCACGGCTGGGCAAATCTGGAGCACATGCGAGGCGTTTCGGGTGTTTGACAGCCTATTCGGCATAGATGGCTGTTGCTGGTACGCCTGCCTCTTGTCCTCCTCACTCCTGTTGGTAGAGAACCAGAATGGACTTTCACCATACCCAACGACCTCCATCCCCATAGTTTCGCTGAAGGGTTCCTGATCCATGCCGTGCTAGCTCCCTTATCGCCCTGGCAATTCGACGGTCGATTCTTGATGTCCCATTTTGTTGTTGGAGACTTGTTCCTCCTTCAAAGAGTTGTGTGTTTGCCGCCCCTACCCTATTAGCTCTTATGGCTGGTATTTGACTGAGTAGTTCCATTACTCCAAGACCACCATCACCCACTGGTCCATGGATGTAGGCATTAGCAGAGTCAAATGGCAACATACCATACCACATACATACCATACATACCAAATTTCATCAAATTCGGTGATTGCTAAGTGAGGAAAGTGCCGCGTACGGCGGACGGACGGCCAAATTTTTATTAGATTTTTGGATTCTATGTATCTTGAAACGTAAATCAACAAATTTTGAGGGTGTGTTGAAAAATGTGTTTTTTTGGTCGATGCCAAAGGTTCTTTATTGACAATAATAAACCAAAATACTCTCCTTATCAGAGCTGGACGTAGTTGTAGTAAGTACCCGTTGCAGCAAGTACCTGACTAGTAGCAATTTATAGTAGTTCCCATCAACACTAGGAGGTCACACTGGGGTCCCAAGGGACCTCACCTTTCCATTTTTAGTGCATATCTTTCGGAAATAAATTTTCCCCGTTGTACGGTTTTTGGTTTATTATTTTCAAAAATGAACCTTTGGAATCGACCAAGAAAATATTTTAATCTCCCCTCAAAATTTGTTGGTTTACGTTTCAAGGTAGGTAGAATCCAAAAATCGAATAAAAATTTTGACCGCCCGTCCGCCGTACGCGGCTCTTTCCCCACTTAACATTGACCGATTTTGATTAAATTTGGTATGTATGCTCCATCTGGGGTCAAGTTGTTCCCCGAAGATTTTGGTTGATGTAGGTCACTTCTAAGGGTTGACAAATAAGGGTTAAAATTTTGAAAACGCCCTAGCTAAAAAAAATATATAATTTTTTGAGGACCAACTCAAACTGTAGGACCAA
>CM019169.2:9405628-9524958 GCA_009739505.2 Apolygus lucorum
GACCAACTGTTCGTTCCCAACTAAAACCCCACTCCCTCTGCTTAGGACTCACTCTGGAACCACTTGTACAGTATTACTTCAGTTTCAGCCCTTTTTTTGTGCCAAAAGGCTGCTTATACTTCTGCCCTCCAGTCTGATCTCTCCATCAGTTCTATTCCTCATCTTCTTCCTCCCATCTTCCATCCAGCTTTTTTGCTTTGAGGACTGCTGTGACAAATACTGCCATTGCGTCCCAGCTCGACTTGTTCTTTCCTTCCTTTTCTTGACTGTTCGCTGCCTACGAGAATTTAAAAGTTGGTCCTACGAAAATCAGAAACACGAGTATGAAACTCTTTATTTCTTCGAATCGAGTGTGAAGTGTTTATTTCTTCCAAATGAACTTGATTAGGTACTGACAATGGCAAAGCCGTGTTCCTTGCAGACGAGTGCTCTATATAGAAGTAATAAACTTTCGTGTAATAATTTGCAGCGTTAGAGGAAGCTATGTGTCACACCCACTTGGGTGACGTTTTGTTTTGGTATTTGTTTGATTTGGCTCTTATTTTGAGGTTTTGGATATCTTTTTTCTAATACGATTGCGTGATGGTTAGAGGAAGCTATGTGTCACACCCACTTGACAGACTTTTAAATTGGCATTTGTTTGATTTTGCTCCAATTTTGTGGTTTTTAATATCCCTTTTTTTGGAGGATTGCGTGAAGGTTGGAGGAAGCTATGTGTCACACCCACTTACTTGAAAATGATAAAATTATAATTGGAGATATTATTGTGGTGGTTGGACGATATCGATATCATTCAATAAAGGAGAAATACGCTTCAACTAACTACCCTTGGTTCCTCCTCTCCTCCTCCTTCCGTGACTCCTCTGTTCCTTGACACTCCCCCTCAGTCGAGGGAGTCCGAACCCTACGAAATGTGGACCTCTTTCCCAGACAAGCCCATAATGTAAACAGCGGTGTAACGAAGACAAAGAGGAGCCAGACAGAAAGAGAGAGAGGATCGTTAGGGGAGGGAAATGAGAGCGAGTGAGATAGAAGTGGCGGGAGGGAGAGAAGAGCTCGATGGTGGTTGAGTTTGACAGAGAGGGGATGATTAGGGTGGGGGGGGGGGGCACCTGCGCCTCCCCGTCTGGTAACTGTCTAGACTCACGGTGGCGGGCTGGCCGGGCGGGATGGCCCACTTCTCCCCGCCGTCTACCGACGGATCCGCCACCGTGAAGGTCACCCCTCCCCTCATCCCACCCTTGATAATCCTCAATTTTCCACCCTCCCCTCGATACATGGAAAAAACCCATGGAAGGAGGAGCTGATCGATACACAGAAAAACGGTTTCCTGTCTAACGAAAAAAAAGTGCAAGTGTCACGGAGTTCCATGAAACAAGGAAAACGAGAATATTCCGTGACAGAATGACTCGAAAATACATCGAAAACCACTCTTATTTCATGATAGTGAGGGCGGAATTCATAGTCGTGACTCTAGGTGAAGGACTCCTCCAAAGTATACCTTGAGCAGTACTCACCTCTAGTGTGAAAGTCAAGGGTTGATTCAGCCCTCAAGTCGAGGAGGGAGCCTTAGGGCAGAATTCGTAGTCGAGACTCGAGGTGGAGGACTCCTCCATAGTACACCTTGAGCAGTCTTCTCTTCGAGTTATTCAGATTGTGAAGGTCAAGGGCTCATTCAGCCCTCAAGTCGAGGAGGAAGCGAAATTCATAGTCGAGACTCGAGGTGGAGGACTCCTCCATAGTACACCTTGAGCAGTCTTCTCTTCGAGTTATTCAGATTGTGAAGGTCAAGGGCTGATTCAGCCCTCAAGTCGTGGAGGGAGCCTTAGGGCAGAATTCATAGTCGAGACTCGAGGTGGAGGACTCCTCCATAGTACACCTTGAGCAGTCCTCATTCAGATTGTGAAGGTCACAATCACTCAAGAGGCGGAATTCAGAAAAACGAATCCAAAAGTGCCTGCAACTCGGATTTACCAACTTCTCCAACATAAGAGATGGGTGTGTGAGGACCAGTTCCTCCTCATAGGATAATTTGACCAAAAATTCATCGATATGTGGGAAAACATTTTGCTTTATTGTGAAGGCGTTTCTGGCACAATCAGTGGATGAGTGGGAGAAGATCTGGTGTAACTGCTTATACTGACAGTATTGTCAAGGAAAACAGTTGTTGTTATGTATACTGGAAAATGGAGAGTGACAAAAATAAGATGTTTTTGCGCCCAAAATGCAACAAAAGATCCAGTTTTAGGTATAAATTCGGCAGAGTTAGGGTTTTTAAAATTAAAAAACCCTAACTCTGCCGAATTCATACCTAAAACTGGTTCTTTTGTTGCATTTGGGGATATTTTGTTCTCATTTAATGAGAACGCTTTTGGATAGAAAGTCTCCAGAGCTTCCACCAGACTGCTTTTCTGGGGCCTAGCCCAGCGGTTATATACAAGGGGCTTCTCCTTCCCCCTGTATATCCTTGTAAGGGGATTGACCGATTGGAAGAATCAGTGACCCTACCCCTGGGGAATTCCCTAGGGGTTTCCCGGGGAATTCTTTGCCCAGGTGTGCTGCTCTGGGAGTTTTATCGTTCATAATTATTCTAATTACGATTTGGTGGTTTACTGCAATTGGGAGTTGTTGCATATTACATCATTGATTTGACATCTTGCTGTTGTTCTGGTTGAATCCTGACATTCTGGTTGCTTACAACATAAAAATCCTCCGGTCATCCTTAGTTCGTGGAGCCCCGGTAACATCGATTGGAATATTTCGAACGCCACCAACACTGACTCATCTCTTTTCTCCCTTCATTTTTCTTCGACTTCAATTTCTTCTCCCTCCGTTCCTTCTATCCAAAGAACCCTCGTATCCACAGCAAGGAGGAAAACTGCCAGGCGGTCCTTTCAGCTTCACGTAGGAGAACAAAACAAACAGCGTCTTTGGCGAGGGTGGATTCGAAGGGTCGCACCCCAAGTATGAGTCATCATTGAAGCGAGGGTTGGGTAAAGACATTTCATCAGGAGAGGAAGTGGTCATAAATCATTATTATCATTTATGTGTAATTTTGGAAATTACACTGATAAGTAGTTGGAAGTAGTCAGTCCGAATCGTCAATAGAAAAGCAGTCCAATCTGATGTTTAGCTCAAGATTGTCAACTTAGGCTCATTTTTGCTTCCGACTCTACCAAGGTAGCGGAAGCTTTGTTTTCACTTTTCAAGGTTGAAAAACAAAAGTTCCCCAAAATCGAAATTTCCACTCGCGTTTTACGTTTCAGACCTTTTTGAACAATTTTGGTTCCGTGTCTGTGTGTCTGTCATGAAATCCTTGTAACCGGCATAACTATACGAAGTTATTGTCCGATTTCGATGACATTTTCATGGATTGTGCGAGTTAGCGTGTATATAGTCCCCTATGAAAATCATCACCCCCGGACTGATAGTAGCCACTGCGCATACGCAAACGTGAATTCCTCGTAACAGCCATAACTTCCACATTTTTCACCCGATTTCGATGACATTTTCAGGGATTAGGCGGATCAGGTTGTAGACGGCCCCTATGATTTTCATCAACCCGGACTGATGTTAGCCACTGCGCATGTGTGAACGCCTTTGCCTCTATCCGACGGAACGTTTCAAGCTACGAAACCTTGGAGATATTAGTTCTGTATGGGTCAATTTTGGCTCACGCATCTTCTTCAAGCCCGAATTGTAGATCATAAACACCCTCAGAACGTCTGAGGCTTCGGATTTGGTCAAGTTTCCGATGAAATGAACGTTATCACTGAAACATCAATAGATCAGTATTTGATAGCGCATTATGTGACATTTATGTCACACATGAATTCTGGAGCTTGTTGAAGAGGGGGAGGGTAAAACAATAATTCGATAGGAAAACCCCATACGACCACGTGGGGTGATTTTGAGAACATGATATGTGACGATCAGCGAAGAAATATATGGTGGTATTTTTTATCGATTCACCGAGTGCATCAGGTTTCAAATAGTGTGGAGATCCAAAAAGGATTAGGAACGCGGTTAAACTTGCACAAACATTGAAAAAAATATCTCCAAAAAGAAAATTCATGATCGAACAATTTTTTTTTCTTTTTTCGGTAGGCAGGTGAAAAAGTTTTGTAGATCCATAGGTGGAGATACCAGGAAGAATCTTGTAAGATACCAGGAACGGTCCTCGTCTTCCGGTTATGTGGGATTCAACGCCTCTAAAACAAAAAACACCTCCTTTTTCTCCCTCGTTGGAACTCAGCCCGGAACCGTTTAACACATTTCTTCGGGCTGAGTCCTGAGTCGTTTAATCAGTTCTGGGTGAGGGAGTGGACCAAATGCTCCCTCCTCCTTCTTTCTCGTTCCAAGAGTATCTTCCTTGTCAGGATGTGGACAACAGCCTCCGGTGTTGAACTCTGGGAGCTATCCAGGTCTGCCATCAGCTGGTTTCTTTCAGGCGCCCATTTGGTGCATTTGAAGAAGGTGTGGAGCACATCATCATCATCTTTGTTCTGGCAGTGTAGGCATGTTAGGGCAGATACCTTCCCAATTTTATGCAAGTAGGCATGAAAAAGACCTTATCCTGTAAAGAACTGCGTTAGGAAGAAATTCACTTCTCCATGTTTCCTTTGCATCCACATCTGAATAATTCATGATCGAACATTAGTCTAGAGACACACATAGAGCGACATGTCCGATTCTGTAGCTGTGACATATATACTCCTGCTCAAAATTAGTGCACCACCATCTATTTCTTCGTTTGCCCCCTTATTTTTTCCTTTATCAAGTTTTATCTATTTGCACACATTGTTTGCAAACTCAGAAAAAAAATGTAACCAAAAAAGGCACAAATTCGAGAAAAAAATATGTTTTTAATGAATTATAGAAAAATGTACTTCTTGTGGTAAAATTATAAAAATTGAAAAAAAAGGTTTGAATTATGCCAGTTTATCTTTCCAATACTTGGTATTACCTCCTCTAGCTAGGATGAGGGCTTGCAGCTATCGATCGATGCCTCTAATCAAGTTTTGGATATCTTCCTGGGGATATTGTCCCATTCCTCTTTCGCTGCTGTTTCCAGCTGCTGAAGATTGTCTGATGGTGGATCTCTGGCTCGAATTCTTCTTTTCAGCATGCTCTATCGGATTCATGTTTAGGCTCCTTGGTGGCCAGTCCAGGATACAAAATTTATAAGGGAAGAAGGAAAGAGATAAACGAAAAATTGGATGGTGGTGCGCTAATTTTGAGCAGGAGTGTATATTGCGCCAGACCAAAATGGGTTTTTATGAGAAAACAGTAATCAAGAGAGGCTTAAGGGACTGCTTTCATCGTGTTATTTTAAGAAAACGTCGGCGGCTTTGTAACAGCCTTATGGTAGGTCAGCGTTGAAACAAGAGTTCAACGCACGATCGCCCTCCAACGCCGCAGACGGTCATTCTGGACTCGACGTCACGACTACGCGTTGACATTTGTCGAAGGAAAGAGGGTGAATAGACGGTTCAAATTGTACACAAAGACCGCGCCAAACGGTAATGATGGGTCATTTCAGACCCGCCGAGTCCTCCTACTTGGTCTAGAAAGGGATGCGGAGGAGGGGGGTATAATTTTATTTTCCGTGTATTCAGAACAAAGGCACCGTTCTCAGTAAAGCGTCCGATTGGTTGTAATGATAGGTCTCGGTGGAAATAGAAAGAGAAAGAGAGAGAAAGCAATTGACAGTTGAGCTCCGTCTCTCTCTTGTAGCCGTCTGTTTCAATTTCCCTCCTCTCCTTCTTAGTTCTTCTCCTCCCTGTTTCATCCATTTCAGTTCACTAGCTCCTTCTCTTCAATTGCCCTGAGAGTATGTTCTAGCAAGAACACGCAGGGCTGGAGGTAATTTCAACGAGACGTTCATTACAATAAAATACGCAATAAAAAACGTCTGCCAAGTGGGTGTGGCACATAGCTTCCTCGTACACATAACCCGATTGATGATCCGATGCTTAGTAGTTAATCTCAAAACGTCAATTTCTAAGTACCTTCCACTACCGTCATAGCGGACCATCCACACGATAATCTGAACAATCCTGAGAAATTTCGTCGAAATCGGATGGAAAATGTAGACGTTATGGCTGTTATAAGGAATTCACGTTTGCGCATGCGCAGCAACTACTATTAATCTGAGGGAAATGATTTTCAGAGGGGACCATCTACAAGTTAATCTTAACAATTCTACAGATTTTCATCAAATTCGAATGAAAAATGTAAGTGTTATGGCTGTTACAAGGATTTTACGTTTGCGCATGCGGAGAAGCTACTGTCAATTTTAAGGCCTTGATTTTCATAGGGGACAGTTTACAACCTAATCCGCATAATCCCTGAAAATTTCATCGAAATCGGGTGAGAAATGTAGAAGTTGTGGCTGTGGCAAGGATTTCATGACAGACAGACACACCGAAACGGAACCAAAATTGTTCAGGATGTCTTAAACGCAAAACTCGAGGGGAAATTTTGATTTTGGAGAACTTTTTTTCAACCTTGAAAAGTGAAAACAAAGCTTCCACTACTCGGAAGCAATACGCAGAGTTCATGTATTTACGGCCACGCCTAATTTACATTCTTAATTAAAATCCGTCATTCCAACGAGAGCACTCCTAGTTACAAAATTAAAATAAAATTACAATACTTATAGAACCTAAATAGAAGGTATCAAGACAGAATGGTCAAGGATTGGAAAGAGAATTTAATTAACTGAACGAGATAGGGGAAGAACAAATCAGGGAATTGAGTGTTGGTAGGGGAGTGTAAAGAAAAGTCAAATTGTGGATAATTAATCCGTAATTAAATGCTTCCGTTTAATTGCGTGTAATCAATCAAAAGTAGAGAAAACAAAATTCTGTTCTAGGCGGATTTTTATCGGAAAATTTTCGGTGGTATATGAAATATATCAACAGTAACCGAGGAGTTTTCTTTCAAACGGGCTTATATTCACTTGGAATGTGTTGTGGGAAATTGAGAAAAACTCATTTCATGGCGAAGATAGTTATCTAGGGTTCCCAAATTTTCCAAATAACTAGTTTGTTCATAAAACTTTTGATTGTAAGACAAAATTTCGAAATTTTGGCATGCGTTTTGAGGAAGACACGGCCATTTCTTATTTGGATATAAGCCCATTTGATGAAAAACGATGGATATGAGCCACATTTTAAAAACGTCTGCCAAGTGGGTGTGGCACATAGCTTCCTCGTATCCATAACCCGATTATATAGATGATCCGATGCATAGTAGTTAATCTGAAAACACCAATCTCTAAGTACCTTTCACTACCCTCATAGGGGGCCATCTACACGCTAATCTGGACAATCCTAGAAAATTTCATTAAATTCGGACGAAAAATGTAAGTGCGGTAGTGATTGGAATCAAACAATTTCTTAGCAAGATTGGGAATCGAACCTGGGACTCCTGGGTGTGAGTCCAGTACTTTGCTCACTTATCTACAAAGGGGTTGGTTGAATGGTTTTGAGATCCTCACCTCACACGCAACTGTTACGGCTGTTACAAGGATTTTACGATTGCGCATGCGCAGAGGCTACTGTAAATTTTAAGGCCTTGATTTTCATTGGGGACCATCTACAACCTAATCCGCGTAATCCCTGAAAATGTCATCGAAATCGGGTAGAAATTGTGGAAGTTAAGGCTGCTACAAGCAATTCACGTTCGCGCATGCGCATCGGCTACTATCAGTCCGGGGGTGATGATTTTAATAGGGGACCATCTAAACACTGATCTGTAACATCCCTGAAAATTTCATTGAAATCGGATGGAAAATGTGGAAGTTACGGCCGTTACAAGGAAATTAACGTTTGCGCATGCGCAGTGACTACTATCAGGCCGAAGGTGGTGATTTTCATGGGGGACCATCCAATCACTACTCTGTAACATCCCTGAAAATTTCATTGAAATCGGATGGAAAATGTAGAAGTTACGGCCGTTACAAGGAAATTAACGTTTGCGCATGCGCAGTGACTACTATCAGACCGAAGGTGGTGATTTTCATAGAGGACCATTTAAATACTAATCTGTAACATCCCTGGAAATTTCATTGAAATCGGATGGAAAATGTGGAAGTTATGGCTGTTACAAGGAATTCACGTTTGCGCATGCGCAGTGGCTACTATCAGGTCGAAGGTGGTGATTTTCATAGGGGACCATCTAAATACTAATTTGTAACATCCCTGAAAATTTCATTGAAATCAGATGGAAAATGTGGAAGTTATGGCTGTTACAAGGAATTCACGTTAGCGCATGCGCAGTCGCTTCTATCAGTCCGAGGATGATGATTTTCATGGGGGACCGTCTACACACCAACCCGCACAATTCCTGAAAATTTCATCGAAATCGGACAATAACTTCGTATAGTTATGCGCGTTACAAGGAATTCATGACAGACACACAGACACACAGACAGACACGGAACCAAAATTGTTCAGAAAGGTCTAAAACACAAAACGCGAGTGAAAATTTTGATTTTGGAGAACTTTTTTTTTTTCGTCCTTGAAAAGTGAAAACAAAGTTTCCGCTACCTTGGTAGACTCGGAAGCAGAAAACGAGTTTTTTGGATGTTTCAAGGAAAATTTTATTTTCATCTTTTACTACAGGTTTACCCATTATTTTCAATATATGAACCTTCGGAATCGAGCAAGAAAAAATATTCTAACCCCCTCAAAATTTGATGGTTTACGTTTCAAGATATGTAGAATCTGAAAACCAAAAAAAAAAAAAAAAAAAAAAAAAATGTTTAATTGAAAACAACGGGATGGATATACGCCGTTTTGTCGGCAAACTCGATTTTTAGCAAGCTTTCAAATCGGGATACAAACCAGTTCGGAAGGAGTTCAACTTGTGAGGTGATAGGCCGTATCCCAAGGATTCAGAATCCGTGAAAAAAAACCAAAAGTGTAAAAAACGCTGCAAATTATTACACAATGGTTTATTATTTTTCTACTTTTTTTTTACTACAAATTTTTCTACGATCACTCGTCTACAAAATCACCAACCATCCAATATGAAGAGAAGAAAAAAAAACTCGGCGCTTTGCGCCTCGGCGGGGGGCTCCGCCCCCCTGCACCCCCCGGTTTATTTCTTTTTCCATACTCTGTATGAAATCATAGGAACACAGAATGTGTTTTTGCGATGCTAGTCATCCGTTAAATAAAAAACAACAATAACAAATGTGGAGTCTTTGGCAATAATAAAATAAATAATTGTTAGACATTTAATTTGGTCTAAAACCCTATAAATGTTATATAAATAAATATGTAACTACAAGAAAAATACTATATAAATTGAGAGCTTTCCAACGAATGGTGAACAATTTCTGTGCAATGAACACTGCGGGAGTTCTATTTCCTTACCAACGGCTTGGTTGCACGTGAAAATCATTATAAAAGGCGCGTAACGGTTTTTTTTGTCGCTTTTTCGTGACGATTTTTTTTCGGTAGGTCATCGCAAAAACACATTCTGTGTTAAAAAAAAAAAAATCAAAATCACCAACCATCGATCGCATTTCGGTCAGCTCTAATTTGAACGGAGATTAGGCCTCTTTTGCGATTCACTCATGTTTTGATTTATATATATATATAATATATATATATATATAAATCAAAACACGAGTGTGAATATATATTATATTTCAATATGATCCCTTAAATTTTCGTAGGGAGCGAACGATTTGTCCTAGCTCCGCGTGGTCTCAAAAAATTCTAAAAATTCTATAGAATCTTAAATTGAAGGAAAAACAATACCTTTATATCAAAATTTTTTGAGTTAGGGCGTTTTCAAAATTTCAAAATTGATTTTGGAACCCTTAGAAGTGACCTACATCAACCAAAAGCTTCGGGGCACAACTAGACCCCAAATGGAGCCTACATACCAAATTTCATCAAAATCGGTCAATGCTAAGTGGCAAAAGTGCCGCGTACGGCGGACGGACGGCCAAATTTTTATTCGATTTTTGGATTCTACGTACCATGAAACGTAAACCATCAAATTTTGAGGGGGTGTTAAAATTTTTTTTTTCTTGGTCGATTTCAAAGGTTCATTATTGAAAATAATAAACCAAAATGGATATATCAGCCACTTAGCTTCCTCGTATTTATAACCCGGTTGTATGTATGATCCGTTGCATAGTAGCTAATCTCTAAGTACCTTGCACTTCCCTAATAGGGGACCATCTACACAGGAACCCATACAATCCACGTGAGTGCACAAACTACGTGATTTTCATAGGGGACCATCTAAATACTAATCTGTATGATCATCGAAATCAGATGGAAAATGTAGAAGTTATGGCTGTTATAAGGAAATTCACGTTTGCGCATGCGCAGGAACTACTATTAGTCCGAAGGTGGTGATTTTGATAGGGGACCATCTAAATACTAATCTTTATGATCCTGAAAATTTCATAGAAATCGGACAATAACTTCGTATAATTATGCCCTTTACAAGGATTTCACGACAGGCTCACAGACACACGGACAGACACGGAACTGTTGAGTCATCAAAAATTAACTTCCCTCGACCGGGGATCGATCACCTATCATTCCGATTCTAAATCGGAGCTCCTACCACTTGAGCTAAGGAAGCGAATGGACAGAAATGCGAAGAGGTCGCTGATCACAACATCTTCCCCCCCGTTAGGAAATCTTAGGTACTCCGTTACCTAGTCAGGGCCTGCGTTTTTACAACCCATTGAGAACGCGTATTTTTGACTGGCTTCGGAGTTTTTTGTTATTGTTTTCCTTATTGACGGGGCGGGGATCTGCTGACCTCAACGTTTGTCCGAATAGGCGGTGGCTCGACTCGTGTCTTGGGAGGGAGTTGTTTTGATGACCTAATCTTAATGAATTATTGTTTCTCTGAGAAATTCTGAGGAGACCGTTCGGGCCCGATACGACTGCGCCATACTGTTGAGTCATCAAAAATTAACTTCCCTCGACCGGGGATCGATCACCTATCATTCCGATTCTAAATCGGAGCTCCTACCACTTGAGCTAAGGAAGCGAATGGACAGAAATGCGAAGAGGTCGCTGATCACAACATCTTCCCCCCCGTTAGGAAATCTTAGGTACTCCGTTACCTAGTCAGGGCCTGCGTTTTTACAACCCATTGAGAACGCGTATTTTTGACTGGCTTCGGAGTTTTTTTGTTATTGTTTTCCTTATTGACGGGGCGGGGGATCTGCAGACCTCAACGTTTGTCCGAATAGGCGGTGGCTCGACTCGTGTCTTGGGAGGGAGTTGTTTTGATGACCTAATCTTAATGAATTATTGTTTCTCTGAGAAATTCTGAGGAGACCGTTCGGGTCCTACCGACTGCGCCATACTGTTGAGTCATCAAAAATTAACTTCCCTCGACCGGGGATCGATCACCTATCATTCCGATTCTAAATCGGAGCTCCTACCACTTGAGCTAAGGAAGCGAATGGACAGAAATGCGAAGAGGTCGCTGATCACAACAGAACCAAAATTGTCCAGGAAGGTCTAAAACGCAAAACGCGAGTGAAAATTTTGATTTTGGAGAACCTTTTTTTTGACCTTGAAAAGTGAAAACAAAGCCTCCGCAATCAACTTCAGACATTTTGGAGTTACGAGTCTTACGGTCTGAAATGGCCAAATTGGGTAGAAATACGAGCTGATTTTTTCTTCGGAATATTTCCAACTCAATTTCACGTTTTATAAAATCTAGGATATTTTGAGCCATTGAAGTGGCAACATTTGTAAAATTTCCTAAAACTTGACTTTTATTCCAGATTTTGGAAACATTGAACTTAGGAGAGCTGGGTTTCTCCGTGGCAGCTATTCGTGTCCCAGACTGTCCCGGTGAAAACCGGACACCTTGCAATCGCTGTCCTATCTTTTCTATGTCCTATCCTATATATTTTTGAGAGACCTCATACCAATAGTTACGCGGATAAAGAGAACTTGGACGGGAAGGAGGCGGGTAGAAATGGGGCTGAAAGGAGGGTGCAGGAAAAGGGGGTTTGGGAGCGCAAGAGACGCCAATCGGGAAGACAGGTTATGGATTTCATCGTAAATGCTCCTGCGCGTTGTAAACGACCTCCCTACAAGTTGCCCGGATTACTCTAGCCCCCCCCCCCCCGTCTAATCTAGCCTTGTGTAACCCCTCTCACCATTCCTGTACGTCGGTCTACTACGAGTCCGAATAATTCAAAAGTCCAACACGATCAATAATAACGTAATTACCTCATAAGAATGACAGTGCTACTGATCGTCCAGGGTGGAACGATCGGATTTTCTGATTTCAGGCGTCGTTACTTGTGATGGGACACTCATTGTTACTGACCGTGTAAGGTGGATGCCACACGACGGTCCTGGTGCAGCTCAAAGTCCGATTTTCCAAGTCGATTATAACCACAATTTAATTATAAAAAGTGAATCATGTTAAGAACCACAAAACTTCGGCAGTCGATTCTTCATCTAATTCACAACAAAGAAAAAGTCTTCTAGCAATTTTGCTTTAACCCCTTATTTTTGTTTTATTATTTTAAATAATTTTTTTTTTTTTTTTTTTTTTTTTTACGGAAGTGGGGAAACTCTTTAAGAGCGAAGGGGAAGTTCACCCCAACAGTGTTGGACTCCCCATGAATTAGGGCTACCAACTAAAACCCCACTCCCTCTGCTTAGGACTCACCCCGGGACCACTTGTACAGTATTACTTCAGGGTGAGCCCTTTTTTTGTGCCAAATGGCTGCTCCTACTTCTGGTCTCCTTCAATTGTATTCCTTATCTTCTTCCTCCCATCTTCCATCCAGCTTTTTTGCTTTGAGGACTGATGTGACGAATACTGCCATTGCGTCCCAGCTTGACTTGTTCTTAATCATCTCATGTATGATTGTCTGTGGACGCAATGTTCCAATGACCTCCTCAGCACACCCCCTCATACCCTCCCATTGAGGACATGTAAAGAAGGTGTGGCAGACATCATCCTCCTCTATCCCGCAGTATCTGCACTCTGGGTCAGTGACTTTCCCGATCTTTACTAGGAAGGAGCGGAAGTATCCATGCCCTGAGAGGAATTGAGTCAGGTAATAGTTCACCTCTCCGTGTTTTCTCTCCAACCAAGACTTTAGATCGTCGATTATGAGGGCTGTCCACCTTCCACGGGTTTCACAGACAAGGTCTGCTTGCCACCTACGGATGGTCTCCTCCCGCTCTTCCCTCTTTACTATGGTAATTGTCTCTGCCTTCCTCATTCTTATCCTTTTGCGCTCCAGTGCCTGGTGGTATATTGGGATAGTTCCCGCTATCACTTGTGATGCTGGACCTGAGACAGTTCTAAATGCACTACTGATTCTCAGAGCTCCTCTCCTCTGTACAGCTTCCATACGTGCCCGGTACTTTTGGTACCTAAGGGAGTCTGCCCACACTTCTGCTCCATACAGCATAATTGAATCTGCAGTTCGCATAAGGAGTCTCCTCTTAGCGGGTGATGGGCCCCCTAGATTTGCCATCAGTCGGCTCAGCTTATTTACAATACCTGCAGCCTTATCTGCTGCTCCACTGATGTGCCTCCAGAAGCTTAGTTTCCCGTCCAGCATCACACCAAGGTAGCGAATGGCTGGAGAGGTGATGATTTCCTGTCCATCCACATTCATAGGTATAGATCTCTCAATTCTCGCTGTGGTTAGCAGTACAATTTCCGTTTTTTGGATCGCCAGTGACAGTGTGTGTGCTTCCATCCACTCCATCACTCTGCGCATTGCCTGATTCAGCTTGAACTGGAGGTGTTCCATCCTTCGAGCTCTTATCACCACCACCAAGTCATCAGCGTAGCCAATCAGTGTAATTCCTTCGGGCATCTCTACCCGAAGAATCCCATCATAGTTGATGTTCCACAGATCGGCTCCCAAGACTGAACCTTGTGCCGCTCCCGAGGTAATTCTTCTCTTTTTGATGCCCTCTTTTGTATCATAAATCAGCCAACGGTCAGCTAGGTAGTTCTGCAGGACTCGTAAGAGGTATGATGGAACATGAAACTGAACCATCAAAGCCTCCAAGATGTCTTTCCATCTGGCAGAATTGAAAGCATTTCTGACATCGAGGGTAACCGCCATGCACATGTCCCTGGTCTTGTGGTTTCCCAGCTGAGTTTCCTTTGCTATTCCTACCACTCTGCTAACAGCATCAATGGTGGATCTGCCAGGTCTAAATCCAAATTGCCTCGGTGACAGGCCTCCAGCTTCAGCAATGGCAGTCAGCATCCTTCTTTTCAACAACTTCTCATACAGCTTTCCTGCTGTGTCTAATAGGCACAGAGGCCTGTGTGCTGAAGCTGTACTGGGATCTCCTTTGCCTTTCCCAATCAGTACGAGTCTTGCTAACTTCCATCGCTCTGGGAATATACCTTCTTTGAGACATGTATTGTACATGTCTAACATAATTTCTGGATGTGTATCTGCTATTGCTTTCAATATTTCCACAGGGATTCTATCTGGGCCTGGGGCTTTTTTATTGCGCATTGACTTCACCGCTTCAAGGCTTTTGTCTGACCTGCCTATGATTTTGTTTACTGGTTGCAGCGTTGCATCTTTTGTGGCAAAAAAAAAGTCTTGACCCACAGCCAAAAGACATATTCATGTCAAAATTTTGAAATAACGAATTTCTTAGTTTTGCAGTGAAAGAAAATCTATTTAGATAACATTCAATGGGCGGATTTTAATGTTGCAATATTCTGAAATGTTTAAAAATAATTTTACTTCCTCACTAATTTTTTTCTGAAAATCTGTCAATATCACCATTCAAACCACGAAAGAGAAGAATATTACTGCAACAGATTGGGAATTCGTAGGAACACGAATGTGGGTGAATCGTGTGTCGGGTGTGAGTTGATTAACAAGTTACTAAAAATTCACTGCCAGCAAGATTTCCAGAACGAATGAACGAAATTTTATTCAACAACGCTCACAGTACGTCAGTTGGATGATCGCATTGAACAAAATTTTGATATCCGCAGGTTCCTTAAGACATTTTTTGCTGATCACGACCACACTCCACATTATTTTAAGCATTTCTAGATCTAATGCCAACGAACTCTGCTCTCTAACCCAAAAACCCTCAGGAATTGTTTGAGTTGTTTGAAACTGAATTTCCTCTCCAAAGAGACCAATCGGGTTATGGATACGATGCCGCACCCACCCGAGAGACGTTTTGGAAAATTTTGATTCTCCACCCAACCACACCATTTTGGTGAATTTTTATGCATCTCTCCAAGCATGATACAACTGGACGCTCTAACCCTTTGCATCCAACTCGGCCACAATTACGCGTTTTCGGTCGCCCCTCTAACTTTGATCAGTCGCTGCAGCCGCGGATAGTGAAATATCAGCTCGTATCTCGCAGCTTACACTTCACAGTTTATGTATGTTCATAGTTGAAGTTTCTCACTGACCAAGCGGCACCGCCAAAGCCAGTCGGCACCGTTTGTGGTCTCAGACGAGGCCGAGGCAGGGAGACGACCTTGAGAACTCCACCTGCATTTTGCGACCTGCAGCTGCCTTTTTTCTTCCTTCCGAAGAAAACCGGATTTTATGCGACAGACAGATGCCCGGTTGCCAGTTGGCAAAACGAAGGTGTAAAATGAATTGGAGCCGAGTAAGGAAAGTAGGTGAAAATTTCATTATGAGGCATTTTGTACCACCGAAAATTGAGAAACCTCCAACGAGTGATGGATGACCTTCCTCTCATTCATACGGAACATTTGAGTCAATATTGTCAAAATAGGACGAAAATCCCTCATGTCGAAACTCATAATTACGAGATATTTCCTTCCACGATATTTCTGAAGCAGATTTGCGGAGCCTTTGATGAAGGGTCTGTGCGTTAAATAACTAATTACATTGACTAAAATCCTTCTACTGCCACCACTCAGCTGACGGTCGTGTCTAGCAAGAATTTAATTTAATTCGTAAGTAATTTATGAGAAATAACGGGCCTGCATTACTTGTGTGGAGGGGGGAAATGTTTTCCATAGGATTATTAATGAATTAATAATAAACCAAAAGACTTCAAATTAAGATTGTTTTGTATTTTTAATAGTTTTTCCTAATATAGAAACGAGTATTCGATAGTAATAGAGTATTTTGTGAGAGCATTTACCTTTTCTCCTTTAAGATGAGCTCTACTAACCATTTTAGAGCTGATCGCTACGACGAAAAAAAATGTGATTTCCAGTAGTGTGTAAAATTTACTCAACGCTACCTTTGAAGGCCTATGGATCTTTCCAGGGTTGGATGTGAACTAACTTGGGAGATCCAACTCGTTATAATTAAAAACTAGAGGTGAAGATATATCGAATAGTATACTGGAGTTGATAGTTCACAGATATCAAAGAGCTATGAATTTTAAAACCTCAGATTTGTTCCCAAGTAACCCCAATTTACGGGACTCCATTGATAGAACTTACAGGTATCTACAGTTAAATATTTGTTTTTAGTAACAGTTAAGGTGAGGCTGAATCGTATTGGAATAGTGAAGGTTCGAACAACGCATCCCCCTTTTACGATCCAGCCCCGAACTGGGGTTGACGGTGACCCCTGGGGTTCAGGTTTTAACGTCTGGGGCGCTGGAGGTCAGGACAATCCTGTAAATATCGTTACTGGAATAACCAGGGAGAAGGTGAAGGTAACCCTCGACGCGTCTAAAATCGTTGCCGTAGTTCCTCTATTCCACTCCTTCACCACCAAAGGTAAAACTATAAATCAATTTGATTATTCACAATTATAGGTATTTATTATAGGGAGCTATGAGTTAACCGGGCCATGGTATCACTAGTGTCTCCGAAAACATACCAGGAATTCCACAGCTGTCCCAAAATGTCTCTGGAGTAACCAAAATCAAATTGAAATTTTAAATTTGATTGACAACGGAATTTTTTGGTGCCTTAAGGTACTTAGTCGAAATAGTTATGGCAAAAATTTTCAAGAAATCGAAGAAAAAATTGTCATAAGTGACACCTTTGGAATCAACCAAGATTTTGACTTCGACTAGCTTACAAAAATTGGTTAAAAAAATCCAGCTCTGTCTATTAATTTTGGTTTATTATTTTCAATAATGAACCTTTGGAATCGACCAAGAAAAAAGAATTTTAACACCCCCTCAAAATTTGATGGTTTACGTTTCACGGTACGTAGAATCCAAAAATCGAATAAAAATTTGGCCGTCCGTCCGCCGTACGCCGTACGTGGCACTTTTGCCACTTAGCATTGACCGATTTTGATGAAATTTGGTATGTAGGCTCCATTTGGGGTCTAGTTGTGCCCCGAAGCTTTTGGTTGATGTAGGTCACTGCTAAGGGTTCCAAAATCAATTTTGAAATTTTGAAAACGCCCTAACTCAAAAAATTTCGATATAAAGGTAGGTATTGTTTTTCCTTCAATTTTGGATTCTATGGAATTTTTAGAATTTTTTGAGACCACGCGGAGCTCTGTAGGACAAACCGTTCGCTCCCTACGTAAATTTAAGGGTTTATATTGAAATATATATATATATATAAATCAAAACACGAGTGTGAATTGCAAAAGAGGCCTAATCTCCGTTCAAATTAGAGCTGACCGAAAAGCGATCGATGGTTGGTGATTTTGATTTTTTTAAAATTTTTTTCTTCATATTGGATGGTTGGTGATTTTGTGGACGAGTGATCTATATAAAAATAATAAACCGTTGTGTAATAATTTGCAGCGTTTTAGCATTGCGGAAGAAACATTTTGTGGATTGGTGTGCCCACACTTTCAAGATCAGCACAACGTTTCCAGTTTCTTCTTCCTATCATTAATAGTAGTTTTGATTTCCATTCTATCTGTTAGTCAAAAATTATTCTTTCATTGTAGATTTTAAAGCCTCCTTTTCACAATTTGATCAACTTCTCAATTTATGGATCCGAGCCAGTAAATTCTCGTCTATCACCAGGTTATAATATTATATTTCCACATTTTATCTCTCGCATCTTACGAGCGAGCAAAAATACCTTCTTTGCTCGGGAGGTGGCAACCCATTTAAAAAGGTAGGACATTAGCATTGAAGATCAATATTTACCTAGACCCCCCTCCCCCCACCACCACAACCTACCTATTCATCGTAAAAGGTGTTACGCCCAGTATAGTTGGCAAAGCGTCGAGCGAGAGACCCTCGTAGTTAATGGGGTCCTTTCTCACTTCCCTCATGCTTCCAGAATAATTTAAAACTGTAGCTAAAGCAGCTTGCGCATCGTATTTCATTGTATTATCTGATGTAGTGGTGATGGCGGTTTTCCACAGCGAGATCTAGGGCATCTCTGAAGTCTTCAGTCTAGACTTCAGACGAACAAAGAAACTGGAGCTTCTAAACACCTGAAATTCTTGGGGAAACAATAATTCGAGGAAATATTAGGAATATTAGAATACTAGAACTAATATCATGTTACGGCATATTTGGATTTAGGAGAGTAATTATAAGAGTAAATGAATGGAAATGTAAGAATTCTAGTAAGAGGAAAAACCATGCTGTTTTAAGGCTCCTTACCCGCCTCCCTCTAGAACTTCCTTTTCACAGGTAACCTGCTGGTGTTTTAATGGTTGAGTTGAAAGAAAATTTGATGGGATAATGTTATAGTGAAAGAGTGATTGAAACGAGATTAATTAGTATGTCTAAAGGCAAAGAGTCATTCTACCCCTTCTGTTTCTTCCACTTCCACAAATCCTCATAAGTCTCAGATAGCTCGTCGTTTAAGATTCAAGTACCTATTCTATAATAGATGTTCTAATAGGATCATGTTTCTTCTTTTCAGTCCAACATTAATGTTAAGATTCCGAATAGTACTTAGTTATTACAACCAAGATTGCCATAACCAAGTTCTCTTTCTTCTAACCCATTAAGTTCAAATGCTACTTCTTCAATTTTTGAAGATTATTATTTAAAATATACTGAATCAAGATGGTATGATGACTAAATAAAGATGGTATTTTAGGACAAACACTCAACCCGTCACAGGTAGCTTTAAACCCTACGGATTATGCTTCGGAATAAAGTGAGCCAGACAAAAAATGTTGGACGCTCACCGAATGTTTGTGTTTCTCATTTTCTCCCTTATTCCAACGGTTTCCCCAGTTACGTCCACCTTTGTCCCGCTTTTATTTTATTTAGCCCTCCCTTCTCTTCCTTCCCTTTATAACGTCAAATTTACGTCAAACCGTAAAGTCCAGGCTGAAAAGAAAATACCGCTCACCGAATATCTTTTGAGATGCTTCGCGCAGAAATGCGAAGGAAAATAGTGAAATACTCGATGGGAGGGGTTGAACGGCGTGCAGAATGAACGGTTGTAACGTTCAGAGGTTGAATTTAGGTTACCCACATCCCATACAGGAATGTAGGTATGTAGAGTCTGGTGGGGTAAGTGTAAACACGGGGTGATTGTTAACTATAGGCATTACTTCACTCTTGCGCTGAGAGATTGAACCTTCACAATGTGAGAATAAACTGGATTCCACGATGTATGATCAACTGATCGTTGAATGGCATAAATGACTTGTGATTGTACCATACGATTCATTAGGATTATAAATCAGTTAAGATGTTGAGTTGATTTTGCTTCCGAGTCTACCAAGGTAGCGGAAGCTTTGTTTTCACTTTTCAAGGTTGAAAAAAAAGTTCTCCAAAATCAAAATTTCCACTCGCGTTTTACGTTTCAGACCTTCCTGAACAATTTTGGTTACGTGTCTGTGTGTCTCTGTGTTTGTCTGGTTGTCATGAAATCCTTGCTACACCCATAACTTCTACACATCTCATCTGATTTAAATGAAATTTTTCGGAACCACGCGGATTAGATAGTAGACAGTTCCCTATGAAAATCAAGGCCTTAAAATTGACAGAAGCTTCTGCGCATGCGCAAACTTAACCCCCCAACGAAGAATAGCCATAAAACTTACATTTTTTATCCGAATTTGAAGAAATTTTCCAGGATTAATAAGATTGGGATGTAAATGGTCCTCTATGAAAATCTTCTCCCCCAGACTAATAGTAGTTGCTGCGCATGCGCAAACGTGAATTCCTTATAACAGCCATAACTTCCATATTTTCCATCCAATTTCGACGAAATTTCTCAGGATTGTTCAGATTAGCGTGTAGATGATCCCCTATGAGGGTGGTAGTAGCCAGATTTTACAATCGTTCTTGTACTGTGTTTGCTATTGTTTGCAAACGTTATTCCCAGGTATCAAACGACAGATGAAGAAGAGACAGTGTCGTCGCCAATGGTCCATTTGGGCTCATCATAGTTGTAAAATCACATATTATGTTAATATCGCTAAGCAAGATTTCTGTAGCTTCATCCTCCAACGGATTGCCTAGTCAAGTCCAAAGCAAGTTCCTCCAGTTTTATTTCTGATCTCTTCTCTCTTTGGAAAGAAAGCCTCTTCCTTAGGAAAGCTGAGTCATTTACATACTGATATTGTAGACAGACTCTCTACTGTCTACTGAACTGTAGACAGGCTGGAAAAAAAAAAAAAAAAAAAAAAAACACGAGTTTGAGAAAATCTGTTACACAAACACTGTGAGGGATTTGGAGTTTCCAGAACAAATTTCCTCCATTGTCTACAAAAACAAACTCATTAAGTACTCGCCTTTTACAGAGGTCCAATGTCTATGGCAGCTCGAGGGATACAGAAGTAACAGGTACTGAAGGTCTTATTAGCGTTGAATCAACAAATTGGCGTTGGGGTTTTGGGAGAACCTCACTGTAGGAACCGAGGGTTAAATTTTATATTCTTGTTTGAAAAAAAGAAATTTTCTTTCCGTGGAAAATTAGGCCAAAATTATCTACTTTTTCAACGCAGCTATGTTGAGGTTGTGCTCAACTCTACCACATCAAAAAACTTTAGAAACAATTTTAATGGTCAACACAGCTTTAAGAGCTACCTAATATCTTCGGAAAAACGTCTGAGACATACTTCGCTCCCCCTCTGAACCTTTTCCGAAGGAATCCCGTATCAACTAATCACGTTCGCTGAAGTCAAACTCCCGCTACAAACCCTATCTGGTGCTTTAGGGTCTCCCAGACCCCCCGATCTCATACAGCAATAAGGTTTTCCTCTAAAGAGTACACAAGTCGGGGAAACAATGTCTAATTAAAAGTAGGGAAAAGGTTATGACTTAACTTTTCTCATCCAAACTTGGACGGTCTGGAAGGCGGAGTTGAAATTTAGCTTTTGGTCGCGGAGCCTCCCTTCTTGTCCTTACATCCACTTCGTCTCCCGGCACTTGTAATGGATCAAAGTTTCCAACGGGTTTCACAGGAAATGTACCACTAAAACTTCGAGGTTTCGGCTTGATCGTAACGGAACGATTTAAATGGGAAAGTTCTCATTCATCTGGAGGTTTCAGGTTGTTAAAAGTTTATAAGTCTGAATGAAGTATGGACCAAAAAAAGAGAAAAAAAAAATTAAAAGAGGTAGAATACCTAATGTAGTGAAATCGACCGAAAAATTATTTTTGGAAACTCTTTTGTAATGATTAATGGGTCAGAACAACAATTTTTGTTTGGCTTCTTACTTTTTCAAGGTATGGAACCATTCACGTTCTTAAAATGATTGCTTGCATCAGTGAATAATTTCGATTTCTCACCTCCTAAGGTATAGAAGCTTGGCATTCGAATTTACATAGTCGTACAGTTTGTCGGTGTAGACTTCGTATGTTCGCTGAAGTAGACTGTAAAAAGTTGGTAAGTGTGCTAATGTATCTGTGTAACAAACCTGATACCGATGAATACTATGTTTCAACTTGATTTTACGTTTGCGCACCAAAGAGAGCACCAAAATAGAGTCCTTTCAAAATCCAGGGGACACTGTTGAGAAATAGCACTGGAAACTATAAAAGGCAGTTAGTAGTTGTATTGAACATAACAAGTGATAGAGATGAAAATAAGCAACAAAAATGGAGTTCTTAGTGGTTCGAAAAAACAGTCTTAGACTTAAAAACAAACTAGGATTAAGGAACTTGAACTTACAAGGTAAAAATCTAGGAATAGAAATTCATGCCAACTCGTTGGAAAGACCACCAAATTAGGTATGCGCCGAGCAACTATGCTATGACGCCACGAGCAACTATGATGATGACGCCAAAATGTGCCATGTTGTAGATTCCTAAATCACCTAACTCTGTGGTACTACGCCCATGCCGTGGTTAAAACATGTATCTCGATGTTGTTGGTGGCCGCCCCTGTATGCTACATATCGCCTGTCAGAGTTCTTGTCTATCATACTTCCGCTTCCCCCCCCCCCCACTTCCGGTCCACTCAAGATTTGCTGTATTGATCAAAAATTATCACTGTATCAATAATTACAGCGGGTGGTGATGACACATCACTCCCACCGAGATCCCCAGCTCGAGTAACTCCGTGGCACACTTTCCACACCACACCCAGCCATGATAAGGGCTTGATGTTATTGGTATCCACTCCATTTGGCTCGAATATCGCTTGCCTTAGATAATGAACAAACCTTTAACCCCATCCACACTTGAGAATTCCGGACGAATTCGGATTCGCGAGTAATTGCGAGCTCGTGCTCGCGCTCTGTCCACATTTGAGCAGTCGTGACGAACAATTCGTGGAAACATAGGCTAGCGAACATTTTTTGGTGTTCCTACTTTCCAACTCTGGTCTCTAGTAGTAGTTGAGTTGTTCACTGAGCCTCCCGGAAATGGCTCCCGTTTTGTCTAACGTCACAAGGAGATGTACCTGTGTACTTTTTTTGAGTCTCCTTGAGAAGAAGAAGATTAAAAAAAAAGTCGACTTTTTTGCAGACGGCTGGTCTATACAGACAAATAAACCTTTGAGTAATAAGTTGCAGTGTTTCATTCGAGGTTCATTATTAGGATATTAGGAATTTACAATTAGGTCCATTCATAGAAAATAATATTCAAGCAAGAAACGGTGAAAACTGGATTACGAAAACGATACCGGTGGAGCTGATGCTCGGGAGCATTCGGGAACGCGTCCACACTAACGGAACGCGAACCCCGAACACCTTTTGATGATAGCGGAAATACCGACTCCAAACGGAAACATCCCCGAGCACGACCGAGCATCCACACTTACGAGCATTCGCAATATTAATTGGTTTCCGAATGCACGGCTCGCCGAAAATGCTCGTTTGGACGGGGCTTTAGCAGAACCTTAGTCGCCCATATGGTTGGTGAACTACTGAATTCGTTGAAGAATTAGGTAGAGGCAACAAACTATTACAATGTCTTGGAGCAGTTCAGTGAAAGCATCATCCTGACAACCAGAACAATTTTTAGGTTTCGAATGACGAATGATTTCAAACGCCTTAAACCGCTGAACTGAACCAGTTATACGAAGATTTGAAACCGAGAGAGGGTTCCAGGTGGGAGGTCAAGTGAGCAAGGACAATTCTGCAGTGCAAGATACAAGCTAACAATAGAGCTATCCGTGACGTAGGAATTACACGGCGAGAGCATAGCTGAACAGGAGCAAATCACTAGTTTAGGCGCAGATGTGGACCAAGTCCCGTCTTCTCATTAACAAGTCAAATGTCAAATCCCCCCGGACGGGATGTGGGGTGTCGTGAAACATACACACAAACACAGTTACCTAATGTACTTTTGTCGGTCCCGATTCCTCATGAATATTCGGCAACGGAAGTTTCAAGTCGGTCCCAAAAGCACTTTCAGGGATCTAACAGAAGTCTCTGAACTGAGTCTCAAACTAGGTTGAGCAGGTACGCACGAGTTGTCCCTACCAGGAACGATTGACTGCCAGAAACAAGATTACTCACTTCTTGAGAAGGGAGGGGGGTTGAGACCATATTGATTCACATTCTAGTGTCAGAAGTTATTTTAATTTCCTTTTTTGAATTTCTCAAGTCTACCTGCACATAATTGACGGTTTTTGAAGCCACCATTCTTCCGGGAAAGAGGCTACGTGAAAAATCAAGTCCAAACTGCTGAACCATCCACGCCCAAAAGATTGAATCACATCCAAGTTTGTCGAGCTGAACGGTTCGATACTCACATACTCAAGTATTAGTGAAATAAGTTGATGACAGCAACATGCACCAACTTAATTGATCTACAACAGGATTCCGACCGCAGAAAGGAGAAAAAAAATGAAAGAACCTTTTGATAATTTTTTTTTAAATTGGTGAAAGGAGTTTTAATTTTATGTCTCCTAAACCAATAGCTCTCTGACCTTGAAACTTGGTGATGATGTTTATTACTGCAAGAGGAATGAATACCACGTTTCAAAATCCCCCTGGCGGCCATCAGGGTCAGGAAAATGTGTTTCCCGAATATCAGAGCTCCGGGAGTAACGACCAAAAGGGGTCTCACACTCCCTACATTCCTGAGTATTTTCTCTAGGAGAAAACAATTAAACAATGTCAGATTTAGCCGTCAGGGAGTTGAGGGGGGGGGACTTCAAAAAACTTCACTTTGTCCTCAAAATGGGTGAAGGAGGGGGTCTCTCAATTTTAAACTCTGGAAGTATGTAGGTTTAGGCCAAAGCAGCCGTAAAAAAGGGGAACCAAATTTTAAAATTTTAAAACTTAAAATAAGAGTTTTTTTTTGTTTTACATGTTTTCTTTTTTTTTGAGTTGATGGACTGAAAAACGGGATTTTGGCCCAAATTTTTCCAAGTCTCAAAATTATTGCTAGCTCCATCGCCCGAAAAACAATTGGTGTTTTTGTGGTTGTCTACTTGGTGTTGTTTTGTGGGGGTCTCAGTCGGTCGCCGTTCGTTCCTAGTATTTTGCATAATTGAAGGGGTAAAAACTTAAAAAGTTGTCCTCAATTTGAAATTTTTAAGTATTTTAGAAATTTATTAGTGCATGGCCCTAGGGAATTGAAAAACTGAAATATTGCCGCCGGAATCATCAAAATTGAACAATAATTGTCAAAGAATAATGTGAAAAACTACTGAATAAACGGATTTCCCCATGTTTTTCCCATATTTCTCTGGCATATCACCTATTGTTCGGTTTTGATGATTCCAGCTGCAATATTTCAGTTTTTCAATTCCCAAGGCCCATGCACTAATGAATTTCTAAAATCCTTGAAAATGTCAAGTTTAGCTACATTTCATGGGAAAAACATAACTAAATTAACGGTTTTCCCATTTTTCTCTGGCAATTATTGTTCGATTTTGATGATTACAGCGGTAATATTTCAGTTTTTCAATTATCTAGGGCCATGCACTAATGAATTTATAAAATCCTTTAAAATTTCAAATTTAGGTAGAAATTTTAAGTTTTTGAGCCTTCAATTTCGTGAAATACTGACCCGGAACGAGGAATGAACGGCGACCGACTAAGACCCCCTTTGAATGAGAAGGAAGATGTGCATTCTTATTAAAAATATAATTTGAGTCCTATTATGACCTAATACGATGTAGTTCAAAACATCCAAACGCTTGGAGTTGTGCATTTCGAAGAGATCATGTTGTCCCGCCGGAGCAAAATAATGTTAAAGTGCAGTGTATTTCCCGACGAATATGGGAAGAAATTATTTCTCAGAGTTCACCTGTCTTTGTGAAGCGCTCGTTTCGTCTCAACATCATTTGTTCCCGACAATTTTCAAACCTATTATCATTTACCCAGCGTAATAGCGTCATAACAATAAAACGGGGGCAAACGGAAGATGAGCTGCACGCGAATGTATCATTTCATGCGGCTCTGCATTCACACAATGGGGTGCTTGGCGGGCGGATGTGGTCAAATACGACGGTGAGGTCGGCAGGAAACGCAATGAGATCGTCTACCAGAGCTCTGACATCTGACAGACACCATTGGTCAGGCTGCTGCGTTTTAAAAATTTCATTAAAATTTGGTCAGCCAAGTGAATCCGTACGTGCTTATATACTCGCAATTACTTAGCTGCTTATTTTTGATACCTTCTTCGAAATTTCCAGCTTTCCAGTTTATGATTTTCCTGTAACATTATTGCGTCATTTTGTTCATATATATATATGTTCATACATATATGTAGAGTAGATTGATGTTGGTAAATGGCACAGAATAATGTAATAAGTTATTGTACCAGATTGCAGGTAATCCTAAGTTGCATATTTTCTAATGCATAAAATCCCACATTTTATCATCCATACATTTTATGTCACGGTATTACGGGTTTTTAAAAACATATTTTCGAATGTTTTTGCCTGCTTTCAGCAGGCTTTTTAGGGAACAAAATTATATGTAAACACGTAATTTATTATATTAGAAAATTTTTTTGATGTCACGGCCTGGAATCGAACCCGGGTCTCTTATGTTCGAGCGACGTACACGTACTTACGTAGGGATTTTATGTATGAGACAAGTGTTTGGAATACGACTCTGGCAACTCTAAAACAGAGGGATGCAAACGTGAGGAAATACATTAGAAAATAGTTGCCACAGTTTTCTTCTGGATTTTTTCTTCAATTATCTTCCTTTTCGTTCATCTACCTAGCTTACAGCCATTGGCCTGTCTCTTGAATTGAGAACCCAGGTATTAGATCGGCTCATGTAAAACACACTCAATCCAGTAACATCATGTTTCATACAACTGTGGGATTTATGTGAAATACAATCCCGCGAAACCACTACCCGTCGAGACTATGATGTCTTGAATTAAGGTCCTTCAGCCTCCGAAATGCCCTCTCCAGGACGTCTAGACACCCAGAAAACCTCTCTTATGCTCTCCGATAGCTCATATTAAACGGGGAACAGTAAAATTTTTGATCATAATAAAGTAGGTTCTTTGTGGCAATAATATCTCATCTCTGTGGAAAATTGTTATTAGATTTTCCGATTCCACGTAGGTATTTGCCTTGAAACGTAAAACATCAAATTTCGAGGGGGTTAAAATGTTTTTTTTTTCTTCTTCGAATCCAGTGGTTCATTATTGAAAATAATAAAACAAAATGATAGTTTTTTACAATACAACAGGTGCTTAGGGTAAAGCTCAAAAACATCCAATGTTGCTATGTACAGAGGGTAAATCGAATTTTTCCAGGGCTCTGAAAATATATTAGATGGATCCACCAGAAGAGAGCATCTTCTGATTGACGCGAGAAAGCTCATGAAAATAAGAATGTATATATTTTTAAAGGATGGAAGGCCGCCTGAGGAGTACCTAAGCTACAAAGTAGCTGAGATACTTGTAAGGAGGAGATCACTCACAAACCCACATCACCCCTTTCGCTGACGGGGTGATTGTGGGAGGGGGGAGAGGTAACAGTTCAAAACATTTCTTCGTCGGGATGCAGTTATGAGCTCATAATATTTTAATGGATGAGGAAATCTGAGTTTTGTAACCTAAGGGTGATGTATTTGTTCATGCAAGAACATAAGGTATTAAGTCACGATGTTTCGAAATATTGATTTGACGGTCACTCTGCGGTAGACGTTTATTTCCATGAGCATCGCATGGGTAAAAGATTCCTCTTTGATTCTGAGAGATGTCGGGTGAGCAGACTCCTCGGGTGCATCTGCCCCAGACTAGAGGCACCGAGCACTTGCGAATGCATTGACCGCAAGATGACCCCAGCGCCCAAGGTGCGTTGATCTCCAAGTACGCACCCAGTGCCCCTCCATTCCCATCTCTCTTCTCTTCTAAGCTGCAGGTTCTCCTCTATCTATCTCCCTCTATCGCACATACACACCTCCCTCCATAGGCTGCAGCACCTTCAGGTTGTACCGTTATTCCATTGCGTCAGGATATTTTTAATAGCTCCAGAGTCTCCACCTCTTCTACCAAGAGGGCATCACCTCTCGCCGCCATCCTTCGATTGACCTATAACGTTTTCCTGGTATCCACAAGACGAAGAAGAAGAGGTAGGAGAGGAAATACAAAAACGACAATGATGGACAACCAATTTCATACTGAAATTCAATAAAATAGACCGTGGCATAGGCCACGGAGACTACCTCAAAGACAAATGTGTGCGCAGTGTGAAGAATTCAACTTTAAAATGAATTTTCTCAGAAATGAGATTTTCCTAGAAATTTTAAGGGAAAAATTGTGCAGAGAATTCTTGAAGAGAATTTGTATTTTCGTAAGAACCTCAAAATTTGTTGGATTACTTCCAAGGTACGTAAAATCCAAAAATCGAATAAAAGTTTTGCCGTCCAAAGGCAATTGCAGCACTTTCCTTCGTTACCGTGAGGCGATTTTGATGGAATTCAAGTTATTTGGCAGGAATTTTGGACAACCTTAAGTGATTAATGGATTCGTGGTGGTATGCCATTCTCAGGCCAAACAACGTGTTTTTAGGTTTTTTGTGTGGAAATTACCATTCTAATCGTAGTTATGTATGGTGATGAATGGTATGGTGCGGATGCACCATAAAATTTCTGATGTAAGTACAATGGGAGGTGCGCATGATTTTTTTAACACAGAATGTGTTTGTGCGATGACCTACCGAAAAAAAATCGTCACGAAAAAGCGACAGAAAAAACCGTTACGCGCCTTTTATAATGATTTTCACGTGCAACCAAGCCGTTGGTAAGGAAATAGAACTCCCGCAGTGTTCATTGCACAGAAATTGTTCACCATTCGTTGGAAAGCTCTCAATTTATATAGTATTTTTCTTGTAGTTACATGTTTATTTATATAACATTTATAGGGTTTTAGACCAAATTAAATGTCTAACAATTATTTATTTTATTATTGCCAAAGACTCCACATTCATTATTGTTGTTTTTTATTTAACGGATGACTAGCATCGCAAAAACACATTCTGTGTTTCTATGATTTCATACAGAGTATGGAAAAAGAAATAAACCGGGGGGTGCAGGGGGCGGAGCCCCCCGCCAAGGCGCAAAGCGCCGAGTTTTTGTTTGAATTTTTAATCGAGAGTAGACCTCATCTGGAGAATTTTGACACCAGCCGTTCTCTTTTTGGATGAGTAGATCTTTTTCTATGATATTTCAAAATTTCAAATGTCACGCGCCCCGTCCCTCCTGGGCGGGACCCCCCAGCCCACTGTGACGTCATAAACATTTGAAACTGAAAAATCATAGAAAAAGGTCTTCTCACGCTAGAAGGTAGTCGTTGGTGTTAACATTTTCAGAATGAGGTCTAGTTTAGATTAAAAATAACAATGAACAGTTTTTCCGACCAAAGCGCACACCCCATTTCAGAACTGAAAAATTATCAAACAAATACATACAGGGTGTCGCATGAGTTATTCCGCCCCCCCCTGCTATAATCGTCCAAATAGTGGTAAAAAAAAGTTTTTTGTGAAAATTTCATGATTTTTCCCAAGGATCTCAAATATAACTATGGTGCGCATTGCGCAAGTGCGCAATTGTGCTAAACGCACGCCAACTTTGATATCTCAAATGGGAACCCCTATTTTTTATTGTAGATTTGGATTTTACCAAAAATTTCAAGAGTTTTAAATCCCTCAACCGATTTTTTTGGTTGTGCACAACCCGTCCAGTGAGCGCGCAAACGTGCGCAAACCCCTGGATCGTGCCAAAATTGAGATGAAGGTAGACACCAAGTGTGATACATGTTTTTTCATTAATTTTCGACGCTGAATCACGTGGTGGTATGTATTTTTGGATTTAACTGGAATTTCTCGAAACGGCGGCCAAAAAATAGGAGATTTTAACTAGCAAATCGCTCTTTTTCCATCCTTATGAGTTACAACGCAATTTTAATCAGTTCAGGTGGCTAACTCTACCCCTAAATTACTACTTAACTAATTAAAATTGCGTCGTAACTCATAAGGATGGAAGATTTTGGTGTGCGTTGTTCACGATTGCGCACGATTGGGCAGTCTTCTTTGAAATCATTGAGAGAAATCATGAAAATTTGCAAAAAAAAAAAACCTTTATTTGGACGA
Source organism: Apolygus lucorum (assembly GCA_009739505.2). Lineage (NCBI taxonomy): Eukaryota > Metazoa > Arthropoda > Insecta > Hemiptera > Miridae > Apolygus > Apolygus lucorum. The sequence continues at coordinate 9,435,500 of CM019169.2, forward strand.
TTATAGCAGGGGGGGGGGGGAATAACTCGTGCGACAGTCTGTATGAACAATATATATAAATCACGAAAACCTGCGTACCTATGTTAAGGAATATAGGTACAATGGTACCTACCCAAAAATGCAATAGTCGAGTGAATACTCTATGGAGAAGAGTGAAACTTGAATATGAACTTCTAACGTCTTCAAATTACAGTATGTTGGTTTAGTAGACATAGGGAAAAACTACCCATTTTCGTGTGTGCACCCTATGAGCTCGGGGTGACGAGGGGAGTATTGGTTTATTATTTTCAATAATAAACCTTTGGAATCGACCAAGAAATTTTTTTAAACTAATTAACTTAATTAAATTAATTAATTACTTAATTAAAACTTAATTTTTTAGAATCCAAAAATCGAATAAAAATTTGGCCGTCCGTCCGCCGTACGCGGCACTTTTGCCACTTAGCATTGACCGATTTTGATGAAATTCCGTATGTAGGCTTCATTTGGGGTCTAGTTGTGCCCAAAAGATTTTGGTTGATGTAGGTCACTTCTAAGGGTTCCAAAATCAATTTTGAAATTTTGAAAACGCCCTAACTCAAAAAATTTAGATATAAAGGTATTTTTTTCCTTCAATTTAAGATTCTACAGAATTTTTAGAATTTTTTGAGACCACCCGGAGCTCTGTAGGACAAACCGTTCGCTCACTACGAGAATTTAAAGTTTGGACGCACGATAAATCAGAAACACGAGTGTGAATCGCAAAAGAGGCCTAATCTCCGTTCAAATTAAAGCTGACCGGAATGCGATCGATGTTTTTCTTCATGTTGGATGGTTGGTGGCTTTGCAGACGAGTGATCTATATAGAAAAATAAAAAATAATAAACCATTGTGTAATAATTTGCAGCGTTTTTTTCGTGCTTTTCGTGCTGTTTGCCACACCCATAAGGCTGACTACTCCCTCGATTTACTCAACCATAGCTTTAAAGATTTCTTTGAAAATTTGCTCATTACCTCATGCTGCATAAATGAACTTTTTCGATTGATTTTTTCTGAATAATCAATAATATTACAATTTTTGACTGATAATATCTACCAAAGTTTTTCAAGTTCGGTCGTTATGATTGAAGAGAATTATTCTTTGAGGAGATTTGACTGAATGTCAGACGGTGATGACCGTTTTCAAGCCAAGGTCAAGCGAGCGGTGGGAAAGAAGGAGGGGGGCGCATTATGCAATGAATTGCAACCTAAAGCATGACGCTGAGGTTCATGACCAAGAAAGGACGACAAAGAAAAAACGAAGAAAAAGAGTATGAAGAAACAAAACGAAAAAGAAGTGGAAGGGAATATTTGGAGGTACAGGCACCAACACAAGCCCCGTCTTGCAAGGTCAGCTCCGCTTTTGAGGAGTGCCAGGCGTCTAATCTCGAGAGTTCATTTCTGTTAAGTGAAGCAGTCAGGTGCAAGATAATAGTTCAAAGAAGTTATTCTTTTAAGTATTGAGACGATGAAAAATCACAAATCGCCAGGTGTATTGAGAATACAACTGTTTCTGAATTTTTACCCTGTATAACACCCAAGAATTTTCCACTTTTCGCGAAAATACCCAATACTTACACGATGGATGATGGGTATGCTTATTCAACACCTGCTAACTCGAGTTTGTAGCAATTATTTCAATATCCTATTGGCTCTTCCGTATGCTTGCCCACACAGAAAAAATGTTGTTGACGCTTTCGAGATACACCCCAAATTTACCACTGTGTAAACATGGTTATCGGTTCCAATTGGACCTTTATTGGTTCCAACCTTGGGCCATTATTTCATATAAGCCACAGACACAGGGGAGGTCTATTTTCCCAGAAAAACTGTGCAAACCATCGCTAAACCGGATGAGACGATCATTTAGATCCTTATGAGGCTACCGTGAAGGTGACGTAAAGTCAAATTCACTGCCGCAGACTACATTCCTGGTTGTGATCCACCTTATCAGCTGACTAAGCTTGAAAATCAGGACCTTTTCGGTATCAAATTCTAAGCTCCTGGGTGTCCAACCAAGATTCCCAATTGTCACGAAACCTGTATTAACCTGTACGGGTAATATTCAAGGTACCAGAAGTCCTTGGAAGTTGAAGGGGACTTCGTGGAAAAATTGCTGTCATGTCTGTGTTAAAATACTTATGTAACATTTTTTAATACTGTTTTACGATTCTTGGAAAATCTGAGATAAATAATTTTACGGATACGATTGTAACTATATTGTGTTTTTTAATAAAGATATGAGGTGTCACTTTAGTGCCATAAAGTTATACATTAAGGCTGAGGAATAGAAAAATGATTCAAATTACTACACAATGGTTTATTATTTTTCTATATAGATCACTTGTCTGCAACGAACACGGCTTTGCCATTGTTACCTCCTACCGACACAAAGAAAACAAATTTTAGGGGGGGTTACAATTTTTTTCTTGGTCGATTCCAAAGGTTTATTATTGAAAATAGTAAACCAAAACGTTGCTAATTATTATACAATCGTTCATTTTTCTGTACAAATTAACCGTCCCTAAAGAATATAGCTTTCCCAGCAAAACATCGTTATCCCAAAGTTGCGGGGTGCATTCTATTCGAAGATTGATTCTCGGTTTTGAGGAAGTACAACTGATTGACATGAAATTCCATTTGAAGAAAACATTAAACATTAAATAGGTAATCTCTTCAAATATAATTTCATAGAGAATTTCCTTACTCTGAGGATTGGACGAGTCCAATGGGGTGTTCTGACCAATTTTACAATAAAAATCAGGGTTTCATTTGCGTACTCAATGAGTTAGAGATGACAAGAAAAGTATTTTTTTTTTTTTTTAAATCTTTAAACAAGTGGTTGATTGTATAATTTTAACGATTCGGTCTATGCGCCGTACCCACAAGGCTGACTACTCCCTCATATAGCTAATTTCGATTTTCTTAATCATAGTTTGAAGATTTCTTTGAAAATTCGTTCATTAACTCATATTGCATGAATGGACTTTTTTGTCGCTCTTCTCGCTGCTCGCTTCGCCTCACTTATAGCAGCTCTACTCTGTTAGGGCCCTTAGGACACCATGTACTTTACGATCTGAGGGGCGGCAATTCTTTTTTCATTCCGATAGCGTTCGGGATGCCTCCTTCCCCACCAATAAGCTACAATTCAAAATTGGATATCCAATAAAATCGGATCTTGGGAGCGAGGATCTCCCCTTTCTCGCCGTCAAAGACGACGATACGAAGTAGAACCAATAAACGACTTCTCAATCACCTCCACTTCTTCTGGACGTCGGTCCTTTGATGAGTCGATGACTCATTTGTCGGCATCCAGAAGAGACGCCGCGACGGACTATAATTTTTTCTCCGGGACTTTCTTCCCTATGAGGCCTCCAGGCCGCGAACAAGGTCGTTTCTCCTGGTGGTTACAATAGGCGGGGAGAAGGTTGTTGTGTCTAGACGCCTAGGCAAGACTGCAGGCTGATGGGGTGTCCCCCACTTCCTCAGCGGGTCTTCCAAGGCGAGAGACCTTCTCGGATGGTCTTGTGGGTCCCGTCCGCCGACGCCGCGTCCGTTGAACCCGGTCGGATAGGAGTCATCCGGAGGTCGTCCTCGCATACGGCTGCTCCCTGGAAGAGACGAGAAGGTTCAGAGAATCGGAATATCCAGTCAGATTTCCCGGGTGAAGAAACGCGTTCCTAATTAAATGTAAACTTCCTCAATAACTCAAATAGGTATTGATATTATATTGACATATGATAAAATAATATTAATAAGTTAATAGTTAATTAGTTAATATTATTAACCTACCAAGATGTTGGGCTATACACTGCTTGATGGTTACCGACGAATTTCATTGCTTGGGATCAATCGAAGCCTTGGTATGTGGGAGAACATGTCAACAGACAGTCATGCTGGAATCTAAAACGTTCATGTAGGAAGTTTTTAAACATAGACTGGAAATTTTGATTTTGTATTTTGCGTTGTACTTTTTCCATATCGCGTAGAAGAATTAGAAATGTCTAAAAATGTATAGAATAACTGCTCGTGCGATATAACCTCTGAATTTGTACATTGTTTCGATCGTTTTCGAAGTTCGGATTTTCACCTTACTGCTTATTCACAAGTAAGTAAAATATAACAACGTCGTATTGAACCTGCAGCGAGTCCAGGTGAGGGAAAAAACGTACAAGAAGTATCGGATCTTGAAGGCTTCACAGCCTCATGAGCAGACAGAATAAAAAGACACTGCACCCCCTCTCGAGCTCAATCACCTTCCAACTTGCACCACCCGAATGTAACGAAGGCCCCCCTCTGAGGTTCGACACCCGAAAATGCAAGCGGGTACAGTCAGTTCACAAAACGTGGTCCGGTGCATCCGTTGCCCTGATAATTCAAGAGTTGAAAGAACCTGGAGACCTTGGTTAGCCAGGTAGAATCTCAGTACCAATAAGGAGGATCTCTTCGTAATAGTGCTGCAAATTATTACACAATTATTTGTTATTTTTCTCTAAAGATCACCCTTCTGCGAAGAACACGGCTTCTTCATTTGACTACCAGGGACCAAGGGTAGGTGTGGTCAGGGGGTCTGTGGCTCCTCTTGGTCTGGCCCATAGAGACAACACTGTGTGTTATTCTGATAAATTTTACAATAATTGCTAATAACGATAGATGGTTGTCTGGGTGGTTTCATTCGTTTCTAGAAATTTACTAATATCTTAAATTGAAGAAAATACGTCATGAATATTCAGTAATAAACCAAATTATTGATTACCATCCTCATTAGGCGAACAGCTGATCCTACAAAGCTCTGGATCGTATCAAAAAATTCTTAAAATTCATCGTTATTCTAATCAAAAAACAATACTTGTATATCAAATGTTTTCGAGCTAGGGCGTTTTGAAAACGTTTTCCTTCATTTTCAACCCCTTAGAAGAGGCAAAGGCAGAGTGCTTCGTACGGCGGACGGACGGAAAAATGTTTAATGGATTTTTGAATTCTACCTACCATGAAACATAAACATTCAAATTTTGGGGGGAGGGGGGTGGGGTTCACAATTTTTTCTTGCTCGATTCCTAAGGTTTTTTATTGAAAATAGTTTCGTAGGTAAGCGTACCAATGACATACGTATAGTCGCAGTTAATACGTGAAATTAGTCAATTTGTAAAATGCCTAGGCCATTTGTCAGACATTTGCATCCTACCGAAGTTAAACAACGTGCCAGGCATTTTGCAAATTGACTAGGCATTCCACCAATTGACAATAGCTTTATAAAATGCATGGAGGAGGTTGGGCGAATCGTCTAATATATTGTTGTCTAGGTAATCCAAATTTGCCAGTTTGCCTTGGTATTTTGTGAATTGACTAGACATTTAATAAAATTTGGGCAGATTTTAGTCAAATCATAAAAACACAAGATTCAAGATTTTATGATTGCTACATATTGAACGTAAAACACTTGTATATATTTTTTGCATTTATTTAAACCTTTTTTACTTTCATTTAAACCTTTTTCACTTTCATTTAAATATGTTTCACATTGAATTAAACCTTCTTTGATTCCCAATTAGGAAAATTAATTTTTGAACAGAACGATCACATGAAAACTTTAATTCACACAACGGAAAAACACAGTTTGTGTGGTCTTGCAGAAATGTGATGGTGTCAATGTTGTGGTTGGCCATTGACTAAAAGTAAAAGTAAAAGTAAAAAAAGGTTTAAATCAATGCGACAAAGGTTCAACTAAAAGGTAAAATACTATACATACCAGAAGACGTAGGTACACATTACCCCTGAAATACCATCAAAAGGCGTAAACATTTTCAAAAGCTGTTCAAAATTTTTAGTTTACCCCGAAATCACAAAATCTTCCGTTAAATTGACTTAGAAAAGAAGTTTCTGTATTGCAAAGAATGAAAGTCAATTTCATCATTGATGATGCTTTCAAAAACTGGAATTTATTGAAATTTCTCTGTCCCTCAATGGAACATTTTCCTTTAATATACTGAGTACCTTGAGAAAATGGTAAGTAATGGTAAACTAGTAAGTCTATGAGCGTTCAAATTCAGGAATGAAACTCCTAATGAAAATGATACTTCCAGCTGCCCATTGAATAAAACCCGAGCACCTTCACTGCCATTTCATCTAAGTACCATGAGAAAATGGTTTGAGTTTCATTTCTGAAATCAAACGCTCATAGACTTACTAGTTTACAAAGAGAAAACATCTTTCTACTGCACTCACGGAATAACAAATTGTTATTTTCCAGCGACAAAAGTTTGCTCGCAGCCTGAGTTTGGTGAACTCCCAACTGGAGCGCTTAACTCCGGGTAGTCAGTGGAAGCTGGCCATCATACTTCAAGTATTGGCCTAGGGGGGGGGGGGGGGGGGAGTAAGCTCTTCGAGTGCACTACACATCAATAATTTGTCATTATTCTACATGTTTCCTCGTTTTCATAGCTCCAATTTTGAATCGGCTTTTGTGAGAAATCTGGGGTCAACTCACTGGTTCCTGGAGGTAACAATAAATAAATAAACAAATATATACAATAAATTGAACCATTGAACTTCAAAAATGCCAACCAGATATTTGCAATTTACATATAAAAAATTGGGCGAGAAGAAAGAAAAAAATTGACGAAAATAATCTTTCGAGGCGGGGAGGAATCATTTGATAATTGGAAACCGAGCCGTGAGGCCGCCAGCTGTCAAAGAAGAAACTTTTCAGATTGTTTTCGAAATTGGATTCGCACCGCGGGGTGAGATTAGCTTCTTCCAATTTCCAAGTTTCTGTCGTGAATTTATCTGAGATGGCATGAATTGCAACATCTCAGCGTGAATACCCTTTCAAGGTTCATTCTACTTGGAATATTGTTTTCACAAATTTCGACCAACAATAAGTTACTACACCAAGGCAACTTTGGGATTCTAGAATGAATCAAATTACGTAGGTAATTTCTTCATTATTTATTTTTTAAGAAAGAGAAGAGCATAGTCTGCCCTAAATCATAGTGGTGTATAGTTCTTTTCAATATGAATACACTACAAATCAACTAAACACTGTCCAAATCACGGTGAAGCTAGGAAGTCTAAACTACTACCAGGACTGCGATTTTCGGTGTTGTTGCTTTTGGGATGGTTCGACACGAATCTTTTAGCTGCACCGTGGAGAGACGTTCGTATTGTTCTTTCGATTTTCCTAATTAAGGAAGGCAAACTGAAGCCAGACGCCACTTCTTCAACCCGACTGTTTGTTTAAGCCAATTAATTCAGTTAAACCCACGATAAAAATTGAATTAATTCTTCAGGTTTTCGTTGAGATATTTGGCGTATTTCTGAGTCCACCTATGTGGTCTGGAGTGGATTCCACTTCATCCATCACGTTTTCCCGTTGTTTAACGAGCGTTATATGACCCTTCCAACCGCACACCGACCTGAACGCGAGTTCATCTGAATAATTGAATCAGGTCTCTCGGCAGACGAGATTGGTGGGGAAAAAAAGTAGAGCAACAAACATTGAGGGACCAAAGAAACGAGTTTTAAAAATAAAAGGAAAAATTAGCGGAGCGGACAACATAGTTAAAACCCACGTAACACAATCAGGTTGCACTTTAACATGCGAAGAGTAGTTTGATCTGATAAATATGCAAATTTTTCGACTGCCGAAGGTTTCTAAAATGGAGTTTTTTTGTGGATCTCGCGTCCCACCTGTGATCCGATGCATCAGGATTTCACGCCACGTCTGGCTTTGTAACCCCTCTGAGAATCTCTTCGTCTGTAATCGCTGCTTCATCGGTGGCTCGGGTGGAGCGGTTTGAAAAGTGAAATGTACCTGATATTGTTGTAAACGATTAATTTTACTCATGCTATGAACATTGAATCACTGAGTACAGAATACGAGACGTACGATTTCAGCAGAAATAGCATCTGAGGCATCGCCGGCAGCGCCGTTTCTTTTCGATAACTTTTGGGATTGCGTGTGAGATTGCCACACCTGGATAACTACTATCCAAGATACAAAAAATCAGCCATCTCTTTTCAAAAACGAAAATCGAGTAATGTAGGAAATTAAAAACACTGTTATGAGGTTTTCATCTCGAGAGTATTATTGCTCACCAAATAATCTCTACCCATTATTTCAAAATAAAAGGGAGACAAGCCAGGCGAAGGGTTTCACCTTAAATTATGGACCATTATAAGGGCGAAGTTTACAGGGACGAAATTCTAACTGAGAAGCAGTGCGGATCATTTGTCAGATATCTTAATACAGCATTTATCATCGTAATTGAAGCTCCCTTGACAGAAGTACATCAATCATACTCCAGACTCGAACCAACCCCTTCCAGCTAATTAAGGAAGGAGTACTGCCAAGGGTTCACTGAGTTACGAACTATCTTACGAAGCTCTTGGTTGAAGAATAAGGGATGACTGTTTCAATATGTTGATGAGTAAAAGTGAGACTCAAGTGCTTCTTAGAGTGATCCACCAACGAATATATCCACTCCACTACGAATCAAGTATGCAATTCCACTTCTGTATGACGCGTATTTCTGTACCTATCACTAATCAAAATGAACAAAGCCTCACTTTCATATTATTTATTCATCTTAATTGATCAACAATAGAATGGATCTATTCTTAAAACCCGAGAAGTTTGATGTCATCCCACAATCTTCCTAAATTACATAGAAAATATCCCCTCTGTATTCAGAAATTCGTAAGATACATATTTTGCACGTCTCGTTTCCATAAAATCTGGTTAGTTGAATGGATGCTGTTCACAGTATGAAATAAATCATACCCTAGATAGAGTAGGGTTGGAAATCCGACTGTAGCATATTACGGTATTATGTGGTAAGTAGTGTCCTGGTAGTATCTTTGGACTTTGACTTTAGTTGGTCTAAGGCTCTACATGTTTCGTAATTTATTTATAAATTTCTCCTTTGTTGTCTTGATGTTTTCATCAATAACAATAGTTCTTCCATGAAAAGTAATTTAAGGCTGTACAAAGACGCTCTCAGCAAGATTCAGGTGAAGATTTGACTCCATCAATGACTAAGAGGATCGTTTGGTGGCAAATTCCTCTCTCGATCTATCTCCGATGATGTTATAATCAATGTTCACTCATCAATGATACTTTCAAAACAATTCCTAGTACTCGAGTCACGTATCTTTGAAATTTTGGAGGACTGTTTTTCCAACCTGTGAAGAGGTATTCCTTCTCCTCACCTTTCCTCGCCTATTTATTGTGACCTTGATCAAACTCCTGTTCTATTCGGAGACAGATTAGACGAAGGATCCACGTGTCAGTTAGTTCGATCACTGCCTTCCTCAAGGTGAGTCCTTTCTCTCTTTTGAAAATCGTATCTCGTGGGTTCCCTATTTTCCCCCTGCAAAATAGTATTTCCACTGCGCCACTCAACTTGATAATATTATTGTGATTATCTGAAGTTAACTGTGCTAGTCAGTATAATTTAATAAATTGCATATTCCCTAGGTACATATTTGTGGGTATTTTCCCAGTAGTACCTACTTAGAATCCGAAAATCGAATAAAACAATTTTCGTCCGTCCGCCGTACGCGACAATTTTCTTAGTTCCCATGGACCGATTTTGATGAAATTTGGTATGGGGGCTCCATTTGGAGTCCAGTTGTGCCACGAAGCTTTTAGTTGTCAGTCACTTCTAGGGGGTGAAAATTGAGGGTTCAAATTTGCCATAGATAGAAACTCTTGAAATCAAAGTATCGTTTGTTTATTGAATTTTTAGAATTTTTTGAGTCCACCCGGAGCTCTGTGGGACAAACCGTTCGCTCCCTAAGATAACTTTAGGGTCGGACTTACGATAAATCAGAAACATGAGTGTAAATCAAATCGTTAAAATTTAAGCTAACCAAAATGCGATCGTTGTTCGTTCCTTCGAGTTGCACTCAGTTTGGTGTTCTTAGTAACCAGTTATTACATTTCCTAAGAATTATGGCGACATCAACTCCCTGTTCTTCGAACTGAATGTGAAGCTTTTATTAAATAAAAGTTCTTTTCTTCCAACATTTGCTCAGAATTATTGTAAAACAATAATATTAATATTATTACTATTATTATAGTATTTGATATTATTATATGTATTATTAATATTATTTTATATAATATAATGATATTTGATTTTAATACTATTATACTCGTATAATATTGATTTCTCACAACAAAGCCCAACTCATCAAAGGTTTCCAACAACCTAGCCCAAGTCAACAATTTTATGAACAAACAATAATTTCAACGAAAATTTCAATTAAATGCAAAGAGCAGCTCTTCAATAGTAAATTGGCTTCTGGAACCTTGCAATTATGGCTTAGAAGTAGAAATAATAATGTTTTTTGCGTCTTCTGTAAAATTGGAAAAAATGACTTGAGCACTGTTGGAACTTCACCCTCGAAATAAACTTGATTGTGAAGTAGGCATGTAGTGGATAGGTAGTATGTATGGTTGGTAGATGGTGACAATGGCCATGCTGTGTCTTTGCTGTGATCTGTATAGAAAAATATTAAACCTTTGTGTAATAATTTTAAGCGTTTTTTCTTGAATTTTTCAAACTATCTGATGAATTTTGCTTCCATCTGTCAGTTGGCCAATCCCTTCTTCAGAGCAGAACTTTCATGGGCCAATGAAGGATTCTCATAATGTAATGATTTCGCTCAAATTTGGGGGATTATTTAGATTCTGAGTTAAAAGTGGACTCAACGTGGATACAGTTCAATCTTCGTTAAGATTTTCTGGAATGTTGGTGGACCTTGAGTAAATGAAGGGCTTCTGGTACTCTCTATGGCGAGACCTCGCTCATGTTTATGGTAGAGCCTACTTGATGATGTAAGCAGATACCTTATACGAGATGCCCGATTCGTTTCAGCCCCATCCAATTTGGACGTGGAGTCGAGAGGCTCAACCGCTAGGAAAACCCGCAGGTCGGGCATCTTCCTTTCGATTCAATTCCCGGAGTGCAAGGATTCATCTTGTCCCTCGCACGGTAACCCCTTCAAACTCCTAACCGAGTTAGTCCTTAACCTTCACTTGTTAGTACTCCCAGGAGAGCTGGCAATCAACTGACAAAATCACTTCCCCCCAAACCTTCCCTTTCCCTTCGTAAACCTCACCCAAATCAAATATACACGCGGTTCAACTTCTCTCATCTCCCTCTTGAGAGATTGAGGACCGGATTTGGGTTTCATTTTGTGTCACTAACATATTAGCTACTTGCTCTCGAGCTTGCTTGAGTTCCGAGGGAGACGCCCTGATCTGACTGCTCTGAGTAGAGTTTGCTGAACTAATAATGGGAAATGCAGATGTGGGGACTGATCTCAAAGACAGACAGCGTTCTCATTGTAACAGGATTACCCGACGGATTGTCATGAAGATTCCCGAGAAGAAGTCAACGTTCCCACACAACAACCTTCTTCGCAACCATCTTCTGGGCCATCATCCAAAACAAAGTAAAACTTTGAAAACAGCAAAATATATGTTTTTCAATAACATACTTGAATAATGATAATGTTGATAATTATATGATATTTTTCGATTGGTAAAAATCAAAAATCAAAGTTGGTGAAAATTTACGATTTTTGACGATTGACTGTGATTACATTGCTCAGCCAATTTGACGTTTTAGTAATCATTTGACGGGAAAATTTGTGTTATTTAATTTGTTATGAGAGAAAGTTTTCGGTAGAATCAACCAAAGAGTTGAAAACTGAAAAAAAGGACCAAAATTTCACGGTTTTTCGGGCTCTATGAGTTATGCCGCACTCAGAAACTCGTAGACACATATTCTATAAAATCTGTTAATTATTAAAATCTTCGAGGTACCCATCTGTCAAGATTTTAAAATACTTTGAGGTTAGAATTATTAAGAGAAACTCGCAGACTCATATTCTATAAAATCTATTAATTATTAAAATCTTCTAGGTACCCATCTGTCAAGATTTAAAAATATTTTGAGATTATAATTATTAAAGAAAAACATTATTCTCATTTCATTTCTGTATTCATGTTGTTTAAAACACTGGCATCAGTGAAGAGCTTTTCCCATTCATTTCTTCTAGCACAAAGCCTACGTACCTTGAAACGTAAAACATCAAATTTTAAGGGGGTTACAATTTTTTTTCTTGATCGATTCCAAAGGCTTATTACTGAAAATAATAAACCAAAATGATTTATATTCGGGTATCGTACCTACTGCCGAGAGCAAAAACGGAATTTTTTAAGGAAAAAGCGTATGTTCGTACACTAAAATTGTTGTTTGATAATAACATTGATTTGTTATTGTATCATAATAATCAAGTTTTAGAAAAATGTTAAACTGAAACCTGCAAGTATGGTTTCTCTCTGTTTTAGTGGATTTTAATTTTCTCTTCGATACGAATTCATTTTTTTGTATTTTATGTTTCTTTTCTTCTTAGGTTATAGTGACATTTCTCTTTTGAACCTTCATTTCTTTTGTAGCTCCACCGGATAACGCAAGTTCTTAGGAACTTATTGTTTGGTGGGCTTCAGTATTTTTCTTTATTATTACTAATTAATCCTTTGTCAAATTTTAGAGTAACTACGTGTGGATAATTAAAGTGTTAAATTAATAAGTACCTACAACTAATTTTTGTAATTTGTATAATTTTGATACCAAGAAATAAATAAAATAAATTATTGATAATTGGGATCCCCAAAGTGGATTAAGATTATTTCCAGCTTTGCGCTTTTTTACTGGAGACAGGGTTGTCCCTGCTTACCGACCGTAACTCCTCGCATCATTGCCGACAGCTGGAGGAATGCGTTGATGTCGGATACAAGAATATGATTCCTTTTCCGTTTGTAGTTATTTATTCAATTATGTAATCAAAATTTTTATACCGGAGCTTCCTGCAGGCGTTCTTCTTCGTGCCGCTTCGATTATTGTATGCATTTACAAGTTTCCAGAACTCTTAAAATAAATGTAAATAATGTTTTTACCCCGGCCAAAACGCATTAGGAACGACCTGGCACGCACGAGTAGTTTCAAGCAGAGCTCCATAAACTACCATCACATGCAAGCTGTTATTATTTTTGTACTCGTTGTCTTAATCCACAAGTGCCAAACCAAACAACCGTAGCCAAACTCTGAGGAAGGGTTGAAAACTATAAATCAAAACCGCCCGTATCGCTCGGATGGAGACGTGATCAGCCAGGGTGGCTTTATATCGGCCCTCGATATATATAGGGGGTTTGGAGAATTCTCGCCAGAGAGAAAAACGCCGTCGGTCTCACATTTCAAGAGGATCGCCCTCTCGGATTTACGACTTGTCCCGCCCTCGCTGGGTGTAAAAGGAACAGCCGTAAATCAAGGTGACCTTCAAGGAGTGGCTTTGGGACCCTTCCCATTTAACAGTAGCTAACATTTATGCGGGAGAAAGGCCGTGGAATACGGGAGTTACCGTTGCACGAGTGATTACTTCCTCTACTATCCTTAAAATGCCCTCACCCCCCGCAGGGTTATTTTTCTTCGCTTGCACCCTTCCTTATGTTGATGGCATTTGAACGTAAAAAGCATGTGTAATTTGTCGGCATCTTGATCGTTCTCCTTTCAATTAGGGCTTTTATAGGTCAAGTAGTGGTTTTCCATAAGAGTGCTCTCCCACGGAAAGAGATACCACGATTTCCAGTCTGATCCCAGTCTGAGCGATTGATCCCATCTTGACCATATTGAGAGCCTCCCTGGCCTCGCCGTCTCTACTCATTTGGCGAACACTGTCTAGATACGTCCAAATAGCTATAGCAGACAACTTCCTGATGTTAAATGACATAAATTTGGCTGACCTGCAGTACAGCGTAATATACTTTTTTATCTTTTATAAAATCTTTTTTACTTTGAATCACGAGTAATTGAACCTTTATTGCTTTCATATAAAATTTTCAAATTTTGAATTAAAATTTCTCTATTTTCTTGTAGGAAAATAAATTTTTGAGGAAAGTTTACACATAAAACTACAATTACTCGAGAGAATTTCATGGGGAATATCCTAAAAATCACGGTAAACATCGTCCAATTCTTAAGGGACCGTGGTTAAATTATGTGACTATTCATAGGATGTTCCCCTATGAAATAGAGGATTGTCCCTGAGGGATTGAATGATGCCCACGGAGAATTGGAGGATGATGAATTTGAGGATGGTTGGAATAAGACCATTCCCTATGAATTGGAGGATTCTTTCTAATGAATTGGAAGGTGCTCACTGTAAATTGGAGGATGATCCCCAATGAAATTGAGCATGAATGGAATAGGTAACCATTCATTGTAACACTGCTCTTCTATCCATCTCAAAGGAGAAATATAACGACGTAAACGACCTCGCCGCTTTTGTTCAACTAGAGCTGAACAATATTTTGGGCTCTGCCACGTACCTGAGGGGTCGTCATATTATGTTTGTAGTTTTGTCTCATTGATGTGTTCCAAAATTTGAAACTGTATTTAATACAAAATCAATGATTATTGAATTGATCATTGGCATTCACTATTTATCCCAAATAAAATAATAAACCAAAATGGGCCTTTTTTTTCAAAAGTATTTTAGGCGAAACAAACTGGTTGCATTAAAAACAGATAGTTGAAGATTATTGTGAAAAATATTGATAAATAAAATCTGCTGAAAATGTACTTTATCGACAACGCTTACAATGCGTTGACGATGCTCTTTTTGCCCTTCATATGTGAATTATGCAGGAAAGGTCAAAGACCAGCAGGAGATAATTTATGCAGAGGTTCGCAGAATGCTAGAGCATGATGACTGATGGAGATGGATACAACCTCACATCTAAGTTGAATTGAGCTGCTGTATGTCGGATGGACGAAGCTGTCACTCCGACTCTCTGTAATAATTACAAAAACGTTATCAAAATCAAAAATTAAATTAAAATGCAAAGAAGACTTAATTTATAATTCGAGATATTCTCTAATTTTCATTGTAGCATGATGTGTAGATAGCTTGTTTCTAGTTTCATCAACAAGGCTGAGAAGACAATCATTGTCAACAACTCGTTGAAAATGTAATCTCCATCTCCCCTCTATTTGAACGACGCCGCTGGCAAACTCTGTTGACAGCTCGAGAACATTTACAGACGAGTTCCGAATGAGGACTGACCCTGCAGGACAGTGTCGATGACCTCTGGTTCGCCACGGAAGTTGACCAACTCATTACCAGCGGACCGGAGGAATTATTCATTCGGAGTGACGTATTCATCCACAACTCGAATTAAACCTGTCAAAACTACAGGAGATAGTGGTGTATCGGTTGTACTACGTTTTGAATGGAGGTTTGACATGGAGCCAGACGGAGTCGCTGACCCCGGTTAGGCCTGCGACGGGAAAATGCATCGAAAAGTTGTCGCTAGTCGAAAGAGAAGCTCATGAATGTGCGATGTAATCACAGGCCGCCTGTGGGGAAGCTGCTATAAGCTTTCAAACCAATGAATTTTTATCGCGTCTCCGCGCCAGAGGACGTAGGAAAGGGGGGTGTAACTCATGTTACGCCACAGGGAATAATCGTACATCTCTGTCGGCCACCAGTCAATAGGTGATGCTTGGTCGTAGTCGTATCTCGTCTCTTTTTTATGAGTTTCCAGCGGTTGTCACAAACTCTTGTCATTCTGTCATCACACCTGTCGTCATTGGTTTTATCCCAAAAAAACTCTCATTTGGATCTTGGTCGCCCGATTGAATTTGCATGATAGCTTGCTATCTTCGGAGTATTACTAACATCAGGAGGTCAGTTCCAGATCTATACAGGGTATCTCTGCTAAGATGGATCACCCCCCTACATTCTTTTTTTAGCAACATAAAAATGTCTTCCAAGTGGATGTGGCACTGCGTCCTCGTATCAATAACTCGATTGTATAGATAATCCTATGCATAGTATCTGGTCTCAAATATCAATATCTAAGTGTACCTTCACTGCCCTCAATTTGAACCATCCCTGAAAATTCCATCAAATTCGGATGAAAAAAGTAGAAGTTGTTGTTGTTACAAGGACTCCACGTTTGAGCATGCCCAGAGTCTACCATAAATGATTTTCATAGATGACCATCTACACGCTCAAAAATATCATGTTTCAATTCTGACTTCGCATCTTACCTAATCAGTAGGTACCTAATCAATTTTGAGATAGTCTGGTCGGCTGCATGTGATGGTGGGAGCTTCTTTGTTTCATAGATCTTTCCAATGTCATTTTCCATGCTTTCCAATTCCACCGGTGTTCCTCCGCAGGTGTACCTCAAGGCAGCGTGTTTGGGCCTTTGTTGTATCCATTACACGTCAAGGACATGCCAAGTAGAGACAAATTGGTCGCAGGCCAGTTTGCGGATGATTCAGCTGCTGTAAGGCACAAACCGTCATTGAAGCACAAACGACCTTACAGCAACATATGAATGAACTGGAGCACTGGCGTTCAAAATGGAAGCTAACAATGAATCCGCAAAAGTCCAACCAGGTCCTATTTTCTTGCCTTCATAAAGTAAGCACACCAAGAGTGGAGCTTCTTGGAGACCCCATACTAGAAACCGAAGTTGTACGATACCTCGGACTTCATCTCGATAGAAAACTGACGTGGAATTCTCATATCAAGTATTTAGTGAGAAAGATTAGAAACATGACCCATCAATTAAAACATCTATCTCACAATGCACCTCTGAGCCTTAACACCAAACGTCATATTTTTACTATGCTCGTGGCAATAGTAAAATATGGCAATATTCATGTGGATTATGGCTGCATTGTCATCACAGATGCACCTTGGTGCATCCGTAACAGCTCTCTTCACAGCAATCTTGATATACCGACAGTGAACGAGGTAATGAAAAAAACTACACGTCGCTTCACGAGAGTATGACGTACAATGGGAACCCACTTGCTGCGAAAATTGTAAGCGATCGTCCACCAACCAGGAACTCAAGGAGGCTAAAACGACCAGAAGGTTTGATAGAGGAATGACGTCGCTTGTGAAAACATGAATGAACAATATAACATTAACCTTCTTAACATCATGAAACTCCTGAGGATGTACAATGGATGCCTCAACACTGGGGTCTTAAGTAGGCGATGGAAAGCATCCTGACAAAGAAGATTCTCTTAGAACGAGAAGGAGCATCTGGTCCGCCCCCTCACCCATAATAATTATTGATTAAATTAATTAATTAATAATTAATTAATTAATTACTTTAATAATTAATTAATTAATAATTACCCATAATCAATTATTGATTAAACGCCCCGGACACAGCTCGAAGTAATGCGTTAAACGCTTCGGGCTGAGTTTCAACGTGGGAGAAAAGGAAGTTTTTTTTAGTGGGTTTGAATCCCACATAACCTGAAGACGCAGACCCTTCCAGGTCTCTTACGAGATCCAACTCCACCTATGGATTTCTCACCTGCCTGCCGAAAAAAAATACATCATAAAACTATGATTTCTGTAAAAATTTACCTGAAGAAGGATATCTACTGGGACGTACCTTACAACAAGTACTTTGTTATCATCATATTTAACCAAATATTTGCATAATGGTATTGTTCTTTGAACAGAAGAATTGTATTAGTTAAATAAAAAATTAAAAAAAGGGAAGCCACCTTTGTGGGATGGACTCGTGGCTGATCCCTCACAAATCCAATCAATTTGCACACTCATGTTAGCACCCAAATAACTTCCGCTTCAACCATCTTAACATCAATTTGTTCACGGAATAATATTTTCTGTTATTAAAAAAAAAGACCTAATTAATTCGAATTTCTGCCTCTATAATGATTTTATCTACCTCGAGTCCTATGACAAGTGCGGTCCTTCCGTGAGGCAAATAACTTCCACAGGACCCAAGTTCCCATTGGCGATCGTTAATTATAGTGTTAATCCCACGACACTTTCAAAGTGCCTGCCGTTTAATCTCCGTTTGAACTCCCCAATAAATCCTTATTCCGAGAGGTACTCTAAAAGGTTTTGCGACTTTAAATAAGGATCTTCTCTTGCTCTAGGAAATGAGTGGGGTTCTTGGAAATTGTGGTTACGTCTGGAAAAGAGAGGAGAGCTAGAAAAAAAGCTGAAAAAGAAAACCTGTGATGGGGGGGGGGGGGTGAGCGATGTTCTCATGAATGTGCAATGTAATCACGAACCCTTCGCCGCCCTTCTCATGAGCGTTTGAATTTTTACATCAATTCTCCGGACCTGCTCTTTTTTCACGACAACCGACTGCTTCCGAAAACACTCTCGCGTTCACTTCAAAACATCCTGCAACGTCCGCTGGAATGGAAGTGGGATTCAGACAGATACTTTTAGAGATGGCTGGAAGGGGTTGGCATTATTGAGATGAGAGTGGGGAATGAAAGCGTCTGACTTTGAAAGCCAGCTGAGAGGAAAATGGTGGACCTGGAAATCACAGGTGGATTGTTTTTCAGCTATTAGAGGCTCTTTTCGATGACTTCTGGAATATATTGAAGAATGTCACTTTTGAAGATATTACTGTAGCGTCGTTAGGATTGTTACGGCTGGCCATGGTGCGATGGGTATGAAATGTTCCATTTACACTGAGCCATCACCAGACATACTGGAGATCTTTATTATTAAGACGGCTTTATGACATCCATTAACAATCTGATAAAAACTTATATTTTCTTGACGCTTCTATAATCCAATTTAGGAGGCTTTGGAACATCGATGGCTCAGAGTAACCTCGTAAACAGGGTGTTTCACGAAAAGGAAAATCGTAAGTTTGATGGTCGAAATCATGTTTATTTTTTATTTTCTCTCCTCTTTTTATTTTTAACTCCACCGTAGAAAGTCCCAAGCCCGTGGTTCAAAAGGAGGAGAGAAAACAAAAAATAAACTAAAAACTGATGATGTTAAGAAAGAAATATTATCCTTTCGAAATCTTGGTATTCCTCAAAACGGATGATACCCTGTGATTCAGCGTCAAAAAATTATGAAAAAACATGTGCCACACTTAGTATCAGTTGTGCGCAAGTATTTTACGAGAAAGTATTTTTCCCGAATTCCTCACAAAAAATCATGAAGAATAGCGTAGGTCCCAATTTTTTACGGTGTAAATATGGGGAAATGGAGGGGGCGTAACTTTTTCGTGAAACACCCTGTATATCGCTTACAAAGATGACAGACCCCAAAGAAAACTTTCAGCATGATGATTTTTGGGTTCCCAAATCAATTTAGTGTCCCTTTTTGACACATCCCAGGACCACACTTGAAGAGTTGTTTGAGTTCACCAGGGTTTGCGTTAGGGGTAAATGTTGATGAGGGCAATCAAACAGAGAATAACAATAAGAAGGAGTAGAACTACCTGAAAATGGATGTCAAGGTAGAGTGAAGGTTCTGATAGGTAATGATGTTGGTAAGTCTTCCACTGCTCTTCGCAGAAGACATCTGCCCTTGCCCAAGACTGAGATGTCTCAGAGTGAGTTAGGAAGGAAAGGTGTTGAATGATGCTTTCAGTTCAGCAGATTGAGAATTAGGAGGTGAATAGCACGTCAGATGATAGGAATGTAGAGTTATTCCTGCCAGCAATGAAATGAAGTTCATAGCACAGTGGTGTTCGTCACCATTCGGTTTCCATGATAAGAGGAGCTCTGGAAGCCTTGAACTCTTGGATCTCATAACTCCGTAGTGCGTTGTGGAGGATCCAGGTGCATTGATCGAGAGACCGAGACATAATAATAAATAAAGGACAGTGGAGAGTGATAAATTAGATGATTCAAAACCGAACTGTGTACCCAGAATCCCACAAGCATGGAGGTGCAGCGCCTGGACCTTGTGGATGAAAACTGGCCACTCTTGGTAGAGAATAATGGACGATCCTTAACGCAGCCTCTCAGTTGCAGAGAGTGATAAAATGAGATGATCCAAAAGAAACAGAGCAGACAGAATTTCTGATTGTCCAAAAACTCCAATGCGAAAACCTCCAACGAAGGCATGATGGGAGAGCGCTTGGACCCTGTAGATGATGGTGGTGGAATTGCTGCCTGTGGGATGGAGCAACCTTGTCTCTGATAGAGGAAAGATCCACAATAAGAGGAGATCTTGTGAAAACCCAGTAACTATTAAAAAAAGTACACGAAGAAATTTCTCCCTTAGAGGGAAAACAATAAATCATGGATATGTCCATAGTTGTTGGTGTAATTTGAAAATTAAAATGATGAAATAAAAGACCCTCACGATGTGTACCTACCTATTACTTTTCAATGAAAACAGAATTTGATTCTAAAAAAAAATTGCTCTTAGGTAATTTATTGCAGTATTCTAAAGAACCTTGCATCATAGCAACCGATATGTAGCTATGATTTTGTTTACTGGTTGCAGCGTGGCATTTATTGTGGCAAAAAAAAATTGTGGCGAAAAATTCCTTGACCCCCAGCCAAAAGACAGGTCCATGTCAAAAATCTGAAACCACATCCACAACAATACGGCTGCCTCATCATTGGCTTTGGCATGTGGTCAAGTTGGTAATTTAATTTAAACATTTTTCAAAATTTGTTCCATGTTTAAGACCTTCCGTCAAGAAAATTGTACTTCCCTTTCCTTGTGCGTTACCTTTGGTCAATATGTCATAGCGCGAAATCCACTTCAAACAAGTGATCCAGATAAATACTTCCTCATTTAACTTTCATTTGTTGGCGAAATAACAATACTCAAGCAAACTCATGAACGCCTTTGAAACTTATGCAATTCACCCTTGTAACTGGAGATGCCCACGAATTCGTTCATAATAAACGTATCAACCCTCTCCCGTTGATCAAAGAACCCCTCCACCAGCACAGCTTAACAAAGTTCCGGTATCACAAAGCAATCCCCCAGCTGTTTCTCTGCTTGGAGGAATTTGAAACCGAATTAATTGGAAAATGTCTTAGCGATCTGCCCCAAACCCCACAGTTGGTTCAAACAGTCTGTCAATATAACCAAACTAACTTGCGGTCCAACAGTGTTCCAGAGTTCGCTTTGATCGCTTTACGGTCTTTCCGACCATGTTGGTTTAGGTATAGTTATTAGTTGCTGTTTGCTAGGGAGGGTGAACGTTGATAAACTTGCAGGTGACTGTCAGATTGTCAAATGGTTATTGACGGGTTTGGCGAAGTTTGAAATTGAAATATTGCCAACCAAACTCATGTGTTGCCCGTTAGAACTTTACACTAATCAAGATCTTTCATAGTGATACCCAAAGCAAATTCAGTGCACAACATAATGAGGTATTCAACCTTAACAGCTGAGTTTATCCTGCCAAGGTTCCTTTGCTACATGGTTCTTTCGATTGGATTATCAAATACAATTAAGGGGGTTCATGAGTCAAAATCAAAAGTTTTTCGACTTTTTTATTTTTACCATTATATAGTTCCGCAAGTTGTCCCATACATTGTGGTACATAAAAATTTTAATTTTAACAGTGGAAAACAGAGATATGATTTCTCAAAGATTGAGGAGCCAAACACTGTTTCCGGGGGATAGCTGTTTCCCGCTCCAAGAGCTGCACTGTTCATAGTTTCTAAATTTCTGTAACTACCTACCGTTCTTTCGATGTTCATAACTTCTAATAGATACCTACTATGTTCTACTCCAAGTCACCTGCACAGGTTGCCACCAAAAAGTACAAAAATAGCATAGCACTAGACTAACGAAAAAATCAAGTGAACCAATAGTGTATAACCATTCAAAAGCAACATTATTCATTTATTTATTAGTTACAATAAAGTACATAAAACAATATGTATTATACTTACAAGTTGTGTTTGAGACAATGTTCCAAACAAACAAAACTGGGAATATACGGCAAACAAAAACAACCGGAGAATGGGAGAAGGCGAAAACCAAGCACAAAAAATGTATTGACATGAACCTTACCTAACCGGTGAAAACAGTGACTGATAAGAATCATACATACCTAAGAAATAATCAGACCTCATTTTCGATTTCTTTAACATGAAATAACTACGAACTATGGATCAAATACCTCGAAAAACGGCAACCTTTCACAAATCGCGGTTTTTCTTCAAACCGGAAAACCCCTGTTTTTCGTCACTTCGGTACCTGTTTCTCGGCAACCAATAGAGCTGGCAACTTGATTTGTTTTGTATATTGTCGAGAGGTGTTTATTACAGTCACTGAACAAGTTTGGACGAAAAATTCCCAACCGGAACATGGCTAGAATTAAGAAATCATAAACATAAAAAATATGAAAAAACTGTTTTGTTATATTGTCTCTAGATAAAATAACATTTTCGCAACAGAGTTGAAATTTGCTCAGTAGTTATATGAAGAGTATATAGAGAAAAAAGGATGAAGATCCTGAATATCACGAAGAAATATCATGAAGATTATCATGAATATATCCAGAGAAACAGGTACATTAAAAAGTGTTAGATTAGTACCGTCTCATGAACCCCCACCTGTGTGATAATATCAAGTTCAGATATCTGAACTGGAAATTCCATGTTTACTTGTTTCTCGTCCTTCATCTTCTTCAAGAACCGTTAAAACATTGAAAGCCACCATAAATGGGTACCATTCCTCTAATAACGGAACAGAGGTACCATAACTCCACTTCCCCGTACGTCCATAAATTTGAAACAAGGAACAGTAAAATCTAATTCGAAATTATGATAGAGGAACCCGTACGTAGGTACTTTAACGACTCTTACAAGCGTCTTCGCCATCAGCCACACCTTCTACGCCTCCACACAGGCTCAGTTCACATTACACTCTCCCGGAACGCTAATCCGTTTTTAATGGTCCACGTGGATCCAGAGGCGAATGACACTCGGCCAGACTCCCAGAGTTCAAAGCTCTTGATGTTTCCGAAATGCCGAATTCCTGAACGGGCACACTCTCAGGCAGTTCATCCTCACTACCAGTGGTAGGAAAGCAATGTAGAGTTACCACGGCCTAGTGACTGCTTTTTAACAACTTATTTCATCAAATCAGGCAATCATTGATAACAGCTCAAATTTTCAGCTCTTTTTCCAAACCTTGTGCTCTTAACTGAATTTCATTGTTCAAGGTGAATCATGTAAAACTAGTTTTATGGATTTTTTAAAATAGGTACATTACTCCTTTACTCCCCGTTTGTATGCATTTATTCAATAGTTTCTGCCTTAAATGCGTTAGTTTTGGAAGGAAAATAGTTCCATGTTTCGTTTTTGGTTCATTATTTCCAATAATGAACTTTTGGAATCGACCAAGGAACAATTTTTCTTAACCCCCTCAAAGAAACAATTTTTCTTAACCCCCCTCAAAGTTTGTTTGTTTACGTTCAAGGTACGTAAAATCCAAAAAACGAATTGAAATTACGCGGAACTTTCCTCACTTAGCATTGACTGATTTTGATGAAATTTGGTATGTAGGCTCCATTTGGGGTCTAGTTGTGCCCCGAAGATTTTGGTTGATGTAGATCACTTTAAGGGTCAAAAAATGAATTTTGAAATTTTGAAAACGCTCTGACTCTGAACATTTTGATGTAAAGGTAGTTTTTCTTTCAATTTAAGATTTTATAGAATTTTTTGAGACCAGGCGGAGCTCTGTAGGACAAATTGTTCGCTCGCTACGAGAATTTAAGGGTTGGACTTACGATAAATCAGAAACACGAGTGTGAATCGCAAAAGAGGCCTAATCTCCGTTCAAATTAAAGCTGACCGAAATGCGATCGATGTTTTTCTTCATGTCCGTTGGTGGTAACAATGGCAAAGCCGTGTTCTTTGCAGACGAGTGATCTGAAGGTATAGAAAAATAATGAACCTTTGTGTAATCATTTACATATAGTCATTTGTTGTAATCATCATGGGTCTCGAAGTGTTAAAAATATAGATTGATTTTTGTATTATTTGCAGTGGCGGCTCCTGCCCCGAAACTCAGGGGGTGCACAGAGATCAGGAGAAGCTATGGAGAAAGAACAAAATAGGTGATTTTCTCGGCCAAATAGAAATTTCAACGATATGCAAATGGGATAAATCTTGGTAACTTTTTCATCTTAAAATTGCAAACGGTACTAAATACGTAGGTACAATAGACACAAAACATGTTCTCTAGTGGTTAACAGAAATTCTGAAATACTTAATCATCAAAGGTCGAAACCCAAGAAATTCATCCATCTTATTGCAATAACTGAAATGTATATTTGCTCGTGACGATTCAAAACATCGTCCAATTCGGAAGAAAAATTAATGAGCCCCTTGAAAACTCAGATCCCTCTTATCATGCCCGCGCACGTCTAGCTCGAAAACACCACAGAACTTGATACAATCAATGATTCGGGATAAAAAATGTACCTATTTTTCTCAACCGTATCGTTTTTTTTTTAAATATCAGATTAAGACGATATGCACTGTCGAGTTGTTGCATTATATTTTGACGACCCAGTATACGCAAATCTACCAGAGCGTTCTTATGGGAGACAGCCTAAGCGTTTTTCAATTTTTTGGCTAAATGGGAGATCAAAGAGATTTGGTTGGTTGAGAGAGATTTCGGTTGGTAGAACAAAGTAGGCAAGCAAAGCGAAATAATCAGTTAGTCACTTCACACCCACAAAGTCGATCTACCTTCTTATAATAGTCGACATTGAAACTTACGGTACGAATCTGCACGGTTTTCTAATTTCAACGTCTGCTGGAGTCCAGGGAGAGACGGGAAAGTGCTGCCAGTTTTTCGAATGTCGCACTTTTCCACAATCGACAAACACAAATAGTTAACTTTAATGTAAACTAATCATCGTACCGTAAAACCGTCAAACTTTACCCCAAGATTTACTCCAAAACAGTTCCAAATACAATTTCTCCAACTCGAAATGGGTTAAATTGATTTATTTAAATAAGTGAATTGATCTTCAGGGCTTCCTGAACATTTTGAGTGGTCGAGCTCATTGATCAGATAATTGTAACCCCCCTATTTAATTGTTTAAATGTTGGAGTGAAGTTACCTACGAGTGCGTCTATCTTTACTCCACTCTGAAAAACTCACGGTTATCGCTCCAGAAACGGGCAGTGGTGCCAATGATACTAGTCGGGATTGAATTCATTACCCCAGAAATACTTGATAATATCAAGTATTTATAATATTATTATAAAATATATTCTGAAAAATTGAATCTTTTTAGTTTGAAAAATACAAGTTATACCTCAGAAAAATATAAATTCCAATGATCATTTATTTCAACGAATTTGCTTGAAATGCAATATTTCTGGTTAAGTGATCACAATCTCAGTCTTCAGTATAGACAGACTTATGTAGGTAATCGAGCAAAACTTTCTACAAGTAAAGAAATATTAAAGGACAATAAACAATAAACGAATGACTTAACAAAATCACAGAAAAAGTCTGTTTCACATTCGATAACTTTCAAATGAATTGCAATGGTAAATTTAAAAGTTAACCCACGAGTAAATAATACTGTAAATCACAACTTATGAGACCAAAGCACGTTTATGTTCATATCATTGTTGTAAATTTTCGGTAGGGGCGCGTACCAAGCTTTTTCTCATTTCTTCTCCCCATCTCTTACTTCTGCAACATGAGATACACTAGAAACTTTACATTTAACACTGCAAAAATTATGAAACTCAAATATTTTTCGACATTAAATAAGAAAAATATGAGTGAGGCTACCTTTATCCCAACCTTTATAGTGGAGTAAAAATACCTGGTTTTTGGAGTAAAGTTACCATCAATTTTTTGGTAAACAAATGCATAACTAAGAAAACCCTTTTTTTGGAATTTGATTACTGTATTTTGTTCAAAATAAGATGTTGATAGTGATATGATGAGGGCTTGCCTGGTAAATCCACTCCTAACAACTGATATGGAAGAAATTTTGGAGCACGAGAAACAGGACAAAAACAGCTGAACAGGAAACTATGACTAATAACAGCTGATAACATGGATAAAGGCGCCATCGCAAGCCACATCGATTCTCTGAGATGTGGAGTATAACGAAAACACAATAGCTAACTTTTATCTAAGTTCTACCACGCTTACGTCACAATTGAAGATTCTCACTTTTTGGGGTAAAGTTACCCCTGGTGGGGTAAAGTTTGACGGTTTTACGGTACCTACAACACTCCAAAATAATCACAATACTTTGAACAAAACGGTGTGTACCGAAATGGTAGTAAACCGAAAACAAAACGGAATTCCCTTATCAGTTTTGTTTGTTTTCTTATTTCTCTATAAGGAAATCCGGATTGCAGAGCTCTCTGACGGGGGAGCAACGAACCAATTCTGCTCAAATGAGAAAATGTCCGGCTCTCTGGTAGGTCAATCTGTCATGCCTGCCTCCCTCGAAACACGTCACCCTCCCCTGAAAAGGAGCAGAGCAAAGATTTTGCTCCAAACGGGTGTGATTGGTCAGAAAAGAGGGAGCTCCCGCCACAGTTTTCGCGCGTAGATTCAACTAGCACAGTACTTACGATCGAGTCTTCTGTCACCAGCCAACTTACTCTTCAAATGAATAGGAACGAACTTTGATTTTTTTAAAAAATTGACTGGGGGTGCACATGCGTCTATGCTCCTATCAGTAGCCGCCCCTGATCCTTTACTTTCTGGGTATTTATTTTTGGGGAGATTATGGGTTCTTTCGTGGTTGGCTCAGGGGGTTTTGGTGGCCGCATGTTGGCAACACTGCATATACCAAATTTCATCAAAATCGGTTCATGGTGAGGAAATTGGACAGATTTTTTCAAATTTGATTTCCGGATTCTACTCACCTTGAAACGTAAATGGGAGGGGGTTACAATATTTTTCTTGGTTGATTCAAAGGTTTATTATTGAAAATGATAAACCAAAATGTGCTTTGCCGCTGGGTGGGTTCTCACTTTTTAGGCATGGGTCTCGAAGTGTTGAAAATGTAGATCGATTTTTGTATCATTTGGATCCTCAATTGCTTATTGTCTGGTTATCTACGGAGAAAATTGGCTCGGATGAAACCGCGGGTTGAGAGAAAATTTGCTGAATCGAACAGTGAGGAGCGAGGTGAGTCTCGGGGTTGCTGAATTAGTCAGTAAAATGGGTAGTGGCGGAGGGAGGGTGAAAAGTGGAAATGACGCCAACGATGGGTGGTGGGTGAGGAGGGTTATTTAAGAGCACATCCCCCTCTTTCCTCTCACAGCCCCTCAGAAACGCCCTTTCCGCTGTGGCTGGGGGGGGGGGGAGATGACGCTACGTCTAGACTGCCCCTGCCCTTTGTGAAGGCGCGAGAAAGGAAGCTGGAAGTGGGCCGAAGCTCAGTCGAGGTAGATGGCGCAAGGGGGGTGCAGAAAGTGAAGGGCTTGAAGGTATGAAAAGAAGACGGCGGGAGGGGGAGGATAAGGACGAAAAGGGAAGGTTGAAGGGCAAAGGGCCGCCTCGGGTTGCGAGGATGCGGAGGGGGGAGAAGGCAAACGTAATTGCCACCATCTCTCACAACCCCCTCACAATCTCTCAACCACTCCCCACCTCCGGGCCGTAACTACCAACACCACATCTCCACCCCTTTTCAACCACTCACGTCCCCACACTGCATCATAATCACCCAACCCCCACCACCACCACCAGTCGTGACTCCCCCCCCCCACCAATGAATACCGTCGTATTTCACCACCCCGTTAAAAAGCTCTTCCCGTCAACCTCCGCTGAAACGCCAGAATTCTCCTCCGCAGTTATAAGTCGGATTTTCCACACGACGAGGTGACAAACGCGCTAACATTTCCTCGTAATCAGCGAATTTTGAAAAACAAAAGAAAAAAATTGCAGTATCCTCAAACTACTAGCAAGAAAAATTTTGAAACTTTTCTTCACCGAAGTTCGTTTTGAGACATTCAAAAACGATTCCAGAATTTCAAGAGTAACTTTTTAGGACGTCCCTCAGTAGGACTTGGGCGTCCTTATGCGATTGATCTGGGGTGAAGTTGGACAAGACTAACAGGAAAGAAATAATAACCGCGCAATAATCCGTTTGAGACCATTCTGAATTCAAATCCGCAAAAAACCATAGGTGAATGTCTGTGTGTGTGTGTGTGACAAAATCTTGTGTCGTCTGCCCGGGCCTCAATTTCCAACCTCTTTTCTTGTTTTTTTTATTCGACGCTAAAACCTATCTAGTTGTGCACTACGTCACCGGAATTTTGAATTTTGCCTTTTAAGGGGGGAAAAAGGGGGTTTAATGCTCAAAAAACGTGCGTTTTTGGGCATAATCTTGTGTACTCTGCCCAGACTTCAATTTCCAACCGATTTTTTTTGGTTTTGGTTCATTATTTTCAATACCAAGACCAAGAAAATCGACCAAGAAAATTTTTTTTTAACACCCCTCAAAATTTTATGGTTTACGTTTCAAGGTACGTAGAATCCAAAAATCGAATAAAAATTTGGCCGTCCGTCCACCGTACGCGGCACTTTCCCCACTTAGCATTGACCGATTTTGATGAAATTTGGTATGTAAGCTCCATATGGGGTCTAGTTGTGCCACGAAGATTTTGGTTGATGTAGGTCACTTCTAAGAGTTCCAAAATGAATTTTGAAAACGCTCTAACTCAAAAAATGTTGATATAAAGTTATCGTTTTTCCTCCAATTTACGATTCTATTGAATTTTTAGAATTTTTTGAGACCACCCGGAGCTCTGTAGGACAAACCGTTTGCTCCCTACTAGAATTTAAGGGTTGGACGTACGATAAATCAGAAACACGAGTGTGAATCGCAAAAGAGGCCTAATCTCCGTTCAAATTTTAGCTGACCGAAATGCGATCGATGTTTTTCTACATGTTGGATGGTTGGTGGCTTTGCAGACGAATGATCAATACTATATTAAGAAAAAGCTGCAAATTATTACACAAAGGTTTATCATTTTTCTATAATAGAAAAATGATAAACCTTTGTGTAATAATTTGCAGCTTTTTCTTTTTCTTTTTTTTTTTTTATTCGATGCAAAAACCTATCTCGTTGTGCACTACGTCACCGGAATTTTGAATTTTCCCTTTTAAGGGGGGAAAGGGGGGATTAATGCTCAAAAAACGTGCGTTTTTGGGCATAATCTTGTGTACTTCGTCCAGACTTCAATTTCCAACCGATTTTCTTGATTTTTTTTTATTCGACGCTAAAACTTACCTAGTTATGCACTACGTCACCGGAATTTTTAATTATAATATGCTCTACTATTGTACTATTTTATTATTTTATTTATTACTATACTATTTTCAATAGTTTTAAATAGACACAAACTGACTACTGCGGGGAATCGTGCGTTCAAATCTCGCTGCCGGCGCGTGTTTTCGTGCGTCCGGAGCTCGCTGCCCCTCTCGAAACAACCCTTGGTGGTGAGGCCAATGGGAAAACATGAGCGAAATTCATCAGATTTCTGATCTTCCCTTTGGAAGACATCTTATGACGTCCGCGAAGCCAGGAATGGCAGTTTACTTTTACTTTACGCAGAATCTGAAATACAAAAAGTTTCCGGGAAATCCGAAAAACATCAGGAAATCTACCCCTCAAAGTTAAGCTTGTATTTAGCCTTGAAAAGAAAGGGTTTGGACCTACTACCAAAAGGGTTGTCTGGATCTAGCTCATGAACAGGATTGAGGGTTCAGAATAAAAAAAGGATATTTGCCTGTGCCCATCCCTAGAGGGATTTCTGCAAGATTAAAATTACATATAGAATTTGGTCATGTAGATTCCAGATTTATTATTGAGCTCTTCAGCTTGGTAAGTTTTACAACATCGTTTTACAGGCTCAAGAGTAAAATTTATACTAGTCGGTTTGATTCAAAAGATTTCACGTCGCGGAAGAACGAAATTCTCAAAAAACCAAGTTGTTACGAGAAGAAAAAAAATTCTCCAATTAAAACCGACTCCGTTGCTCTCTTTTGAAGGGAGTAATGGACTTAAAAAATGTCTTTCTAACGGAGAAAAAAGTCAGAAGGAGCTGACGGTCGCAGGTTTGAAGGTGGATGAAAAGATTCCAGGGGATAAAAGGAAGTGAGGTAAATCATATTCCTCTCCTTACCCCCTTTTGCCCCACTCCATTGTCCCCACTACCCCACCTCTCACCTCTTACAGCTCATTTAAGATCTTTTTTCGATCTACCATGTCCATCCACTTCTTTCGAAACATCAAGCTCTTTTTTCCTTCGACAGTTTCAATCGACGATTCTTTTTTCGGCTCCATTCTTTCCTAATCGTCTATTTTTCAAAGGTTTCTCTCAGCACTTTTGAATTTTTTTTTTGTACGAGTCTTTGTTTCGATAGTTTTTGAAGTTCAATCTAAAAAGATGGTTGATAGTGTATTCTTTGAAAGGTAGGATCAAGAATCTTCATAAGAGGTAAGATCATTGAAAATATAGTTCAGTTTGAGACGGTGGGCCCAACATACCTGTATGTAGTGGGTATGCTTTGAAGATGTTAGGAGTCCATATTCATGTTCTTCTCGTCTCTACGAACTCATGGAGTACCCACAAAGCTACTGCATTTTTTGGTACAACAAATATATTCTCGATAATATATTTGTATAGAATATATTCAATTCTACAACTAATTTTCAACAAAAAATGTCTCCTTGCAATTTTTGTTAAAACCCTCCGTTTTCGAGTTATTTTAACTTCAAACTTTTTTTCCGTGATTTTGACCTTACGTCATTAATTCGGTCATAACACCTTCTATTTGCTGTGTAAGTTACAATTTAAGGATACTGTTGGAAGAAGCATCAAATTTCCTATCGGATAGATGCCGTAACGTTCTTGTGAGTCAAGATTTGAGATATGGAAACGTCCTCAGAAAAGAGAATTTTACGTAATTTTGGAAACCTCGCATTTTTTTCAATCGCAAATTAACTACGAGAGCCAATATCTGTTCAAGATGCAAGAACAGTAAATACTGCGCCAAAATCTCAGCTTTCTAATCGTGTAATGAAAAAATATTTTACCACCGAATTTAGGCGAGAAATTTGTGTTTGAACCCGGAAAAACGTGCATTTCTTCAGCGATATCAGCGCTCTGGCCCTTCTGTTTCCGGAGGCCTCGCGGTCTACTGCGGCGCCCGCTCACCCACTTCCATCGTCCGACCCCTCAGATTGTCTAGTTGCAGCGCTGATTTCGTTGAAAAAAAGCACGTTTTTCCGCGTTCAAACACAAATTTCTCCCCAAAATTTGGTTGTAAAATATCTTTTGATTATACCATTGGAAAGCTGAAATTCTGTCGCAGTTTTTACTTCTTGCATCTTGAAAAAAAATGGGTTCTCGTAATTCAATTTGCGATTGAAAAAATGCAAGGTTTCCAAAATCACGTGAAATTCTCTTTTTAGAGGACTTTTTATGTCTCCAACCTTGACTCACAAAAAAGTTAAGGAATCCATCCGATAGGAAATTTAATGCTATTTCCAATGGTATCCTCATATTGTAATTTACACAGCAAATTTAAAGTGTTACGACCGTATTAATGACGTGAGGACAAAATCACGAAAAAAAATTTAAAGATGAAATAACTCAAAAAAGAAAAGTTTAACAAAAATTGCTAAGATACATTTATTTGTTGCAAATTAGTTAGGTATAGAATCGCCTGGTACCGTATGGCAGACCAATTAGGCTTACACTTTTTTAATTTTCGGGCTATTTTCATTTTTGGAAAGTGCATTGGCATCAGAAATTTTGTTCCGAATCCGAATATATCATATATTACTATGATTGCGTAGGTAATAACCACAAAAACTGGGAAATCTCCGTTTTTTGGACTATTTTTGAAATTTGAACCACTTTGGGTTGTCCAAATTTTCTAGCTACCGAACTCGTCCTTTTGTTTGTTGTTACGAACATTTTGGCGAAAACTAAAAAACAATTAACTTGAGACAATTACTCAAGTTATCATGCGGAGTGACACACATATATTTATAAATATATATATGTTTGATTTTTGGAAAACTTCAGGGATTATTTCAGAAGGGTCCAAAACGGATTTCAGTGTAGAAATTTTCCAAAAAAGTCAATTCTAAAAATTTTGAGACCATTGCAATAGCTTCATTTTCCATGAAAATTTGGAAACAACCCTATGGTCCCATTCTGTATGATTAAGCCTATTTCCGATCTCTTAAAGTCCGAACCTGCTAATTCCGATGCCTCCCAGTAACTTCAATAACGGTCCAAGCCTTTTAATTGTGCCCTAAGCCGTCCCTAGAAGCTCTCATAAGTCGCCTTTTCCTCCCCAAGTTCCTTAGAAAACACGCGTGAGCCGACTGTCTAAATTTTAATTAAAGGTTTTAGTGCCCCAAGCGAAAAGGGATTTTTAAGAGACGAACAGCGGGAATGAGAAGGTTTATCTCCTTTCCGATCCAGTTGTTTATACTTGGCCCGAGAGAAATTAGAGAGGGGCATTAAATTTCACTCAGCGGCTTCGAGGGGAGTCCAATTAAGTTGAAATTAAAAGTTACCAAGTCAAAGAACGTAGTTTGTTAGTGCGACCCTTTTTTCTCCCTTTATTGGAAACACTAAAGACGGTACTTAGCTACATTGTCGAAGGTTAATTTCCAACAGCGGTTGACGATCAACGAAGTTGGTGAAACCACCGGGAAAAAAAGTTGTGGAAGGCAATAACTTATACCTCAACTAGTTGGTTAAATCATTTCGTACGAGAAAAATAAAATCTTAAAATGGTCGCTTCAGCAATGTAGGCCCGAAAGAAACTATTTAAAAAAACTTCATACAATTTTTGAAAACTTCAAAATTTCAACTTCACCTTCGTAAGTTTTTTGAACAGGTACTAATACTGATGCGTAGAATAATTGAGGCCTGCCGTTCCAAAATCCAATAGATCCACTATTTTCCAAACTGATTTTTTTTGCGGAAATCACAAGCCCTCCATGCCCTCATCCAAGCTAGAGGGGGGCGTCGGTGGTCTAGTGGACAGTGTACCGGACTGCGGTGATAAGATGAGGACCGTCTAGCGGGGACGCGCGTTCGAGTCTGGTCGTCGCAGAAAGTTTTCTGTCTATTAGACGATCGGCAATCTCTCGTTCCAACCCAGGGCGGTGATGTTTGGGAAGCCATGAGCGAAATCATCAGAACAAATTCTGATCTCCCCTTAGGGAGACAGCTGATGACGTCCGCGACGCCAAGAATGGCAGTCGGACGAAAATTCAACCTGAAATGGTTGCTTACTTTACTTTACTTTTTACAAGCTAGAGGAGGTAATACTAAGCAATGAAAAGCTAAACTGGCATAATTCAATCCTTTTTTTTTCTTCAAATTTTCAATTTTTATCATTTTCTCACAAGAAGTACAATTTTGTTTATTAAAAACAGATTTTTTTTCTATAATTTGTGCCTTTTTTGGTAATCTTTTTATTTCTGTGTTTGCAACCAATGTGTGCAATTGGATAAAAACTTGATAAGGGAAAAGAGAAGGGCAAGAAATTGATGGTGGTTAGCAAAGAATTGCGAACAACTCTTGGAGATAAACATCTCGAAAAAACGTGTTTTTAGGGTTTTTGTGAGGATACTACCATCTTAGTCATGGTAATATAAGGTTTATATTCGGATTAATCACAAAATATCTCCTAAGTATAATTTCTGAAATTGAAAAAGGTCGACAAATTGTAAATATAAAATATATTTCTATATTGGTTGTACCCAGAAATGAAATCGCGGAGTAGGTACACTAAGATTTTGTGGAGACGAGTATGAAGTCCTGACATATTTAAAACCTTGTTGGTGTGGTACAGAAAATTGAAAAAATCAAAAAACAGCGAGTGAGTACTTTATGTTTTCGGGGTGACGAGGAAAGCATTTTTTGAGTTTTATAAATCAATTTCATCCGAAAGGTTGATTGTTTAATGCCAAGGATTCGTGCTATGTGCAACACCCTAAGGTTGACTACTCCCTCATACAGCTAATATTTCGATTTTCGTAACCTTAAAAAAGTTCCTTTGAAAATTCGCTCATCAACTCATGCTGTATGAACGGACTTTTATATTAAGATATTTATTGAGGCTCTAATCAAGTCAGTAATTTGTATACCAATTAATTTTGTATATTCGTGTTGGGTATTTTGTCTGGAAGTTTTGCTGTCCACCCAACTTTTCAGAAGTTTTTGTGTCGTTGTAGTCAAATAAAATTCATTAGTATGTGAATGTTGAAATTAAATAATTCATAAAATTGATAGTATTTATTGTGAATAATTTAAGATGGTATTTTGGCAATTAGTGAAATCAAAAGTTGAGCCCAATACTGTTCAGGATCAAATACAGCTTGGTAGCCGAGCCACAGCAGCTTGCGAATACAGACGAGCAGCTCGACCTCAAGATGGAACCTGAAATTCCCAACCTAACGATCCAACCCCTCTCTCTTCCAAGAGAGGTTAACTAGCTGTAGTTCCCTTCTGCCATCGTAACCTAGGAAGGTAAACTGTTGAGGTAAACCTCCGGCAATAACCTAAACCTAAAACCTAAAACGCTGAAACCTTCTTCTCTAACCCGAAATGAGGTGAGCTATTTGAGGTAGAACCATCTAGCTTGCGTTGCTACACCATCTGCGACGTCGTTCCCATTTTCTCTATGATTGCTCTCCCCGCAACGGACGTAAATGGCATATGCCCCCTCCCACAGTTTTTTTCGGCCCTAAAACTTCACCAATAGCCCGAATTATAGTAGCGGGGAATCGAATAAAATTTCGGACTGTTCCAATTCCAAATAACGCTTTCAGTCGAAACAAGTTTACACGGTTGGGAACGGGAGGTATAAAAAACTTTAGTGCGCCTAACAGGGCAATAAACCTCCAGAGTTCGCTCATGGACGAAATTTCCGGGAACGGACCTTTTCCCTCCCAATAGCTCTGCAATTGCGTTGTTGTAAAAACGGGGAAACACATGGCCCATCGGTTTTATGAACGTACGGGAAGCCTTCTTCCTAATCTGGAAAATCCTGGAACGAGGCTGATTTGATTTTGGTTTAAAAGTTCATTCACGCACCATGAATTAACGAGTAAATGTTCAAAGAAATGGTTAAGATAATCGAAATATGACTAGTTGGTCAGTCTTGTGGGTGTGGCACATAACACGAATCTATAAAATTAACGATTCAACCTCTTGGATGATTGCATATTGTTTTGGTTTATTTGGACTCCAGGAGCTGTTTCACAAGGTAAGCACCGTTAGCTCCCGGATGGACCTGAATGTCAACATCAGCAAAACTAAGTTTATGGTATTCAGCCGCCAGCCACATAACGATACACGCCTATTTCTTGGACAGTCGCAGATTGAGCGGGCTTAGAAACGTTCAGGTCTCGACTACATAAAGAAGCATGGACCAGACATAGCATTTTACCATCTGCTGCCGCAGTTTGAGGTTCAACTTTTTGTTGCACAGGAGCGCACTCATCTTCCTGAAGCTTGATTTGGCAACTTCTATTCTACATTTGACCTAAAGCTCAGGGTCAAGATCCTCAGTCAGCAAGCTGCCAAGGAACTTGAAGGACGATACCCGCTCAATCTGCGACTGTCCAAGAAGTAGGCGTGCATCGGTATGTGGCTGGCGGCTGAATACCATAAACTTGGTTTTGCTGATGTTGACATTCAGGTCCATCATGGAGCTAACGGTGCTTACCTTGCGAAACAGCTCCTGGAGTCCATGTAAGCTGTCGCAGAGAAGGACAGTGTCATCGTCATAGCGTATCGAGCTCAGAACCACCCCATTCATCCCACTCCCTCTAGAGCCTCCTTAAATATCTGATCGGAATAAAGATTAAACAGGAGTGGGGATAATACGCACCCTTGCCTCACGCCGATCAGGATCTCTACGTCTCCTGACTCAGAGCGGCCGATTCCAATGAAGGCAGACTGGCCCCAGTACAGATTTTCCATTATTCGAATATCCATAGAATCTTAATAGGGATGTCATCGGAATTTGTCATCAAAATTCTGATGGGCCATCAATCTTTTTGTAGAAGTGACGGAGCCTAATATTGCAACCAGAAAAAAATTGGAAAAGAAGAAACATCAAGAAACTACAATTAAGCTGAAAACACGAAAAAACTTATCCAAAACAATTTTAATAATAACAATCAATGTTCAACAATTTGTTTCAGATAAATGGGAATTTTTTTTTGGAGAAAATTTTGCTCCTTTGTCTACCAGGGTATTGGAATCATTGTTTTCACTTTTCAAAGTTGAACAAAATGTTTTCCAAAATCAAAATTTTCACAAGCGTTGTCCTATTTATGCCTTCCTGAACAATTCTGGTTCAGTGTCTGTCTTTCTAGGTGTAGGTACGAGTGTCTGTGAGTAGTGTCTGTCATGAAATCCTTATGATGGGCAAAACTAGTATAAGAAGCTAGTATTCGATTTCGATGACATTTTCAGGGGTTATGAGGATTGGGGTGCCGATGGTCCCCTTGAAAATCATCGCTCCCGGATCAGAAGTAGCCGCTGCGATCGCTCGAACGGAAAAACTTTCTAACCCCCATAATTTTTTATATTTTTAACCCGAGTTTGATTGTTTTTTTCAGTGATTGTGTGGATTACCGTGTAGATGGTCTCTTATGAGGGTTGTGCAAGATAATTAGGGATTGACGTTTTGAGGTTAGCTGCCAGGCATCGGATCATCCATACAACCGGGTTATGTATACTAAGAATAGCTACGTGCCACACCCACTTGTCAGACTTTTTTTCAAACCTTGAAAAGTGAAAACAATGCTTCCGCTAATTTTTTAGCTTCGGAAGCAAAATCAGTATTCACGTTCTCACAATACTACGGTATCTGTTATTTTGAGGACACTTACCCATCTAAGACAGGAACTTCTGGTACCTCCAACATAGAAGTTATAGTTGAAACGTGAAATCCCATTTCCATTCCACAATATTCTCTATCCCATTTTCGAGGTGAGAACAAGAACACAGGTGGTGTGTTCCCCAATCACCCCCAAGGGCCGTGTTTACCGTTTAGTGACCTCGTAACTCTCCCCAGCTTCGTACAACGAAGGGAATGTTTCGTTCTGCGCTAAATCATGATATTGTCGTTCTATCTTTCTGCACAGTTTCGTCTACGTGGAATTCTTTCTTTTATATACGTTTTCCCTTCCGTTTCCTCTATTTCCAGATTCCACTACCTCCAACTCGTTTTTCTTGGTTTAGAAAACCATTACGGGGTTTCGAGTGTTTTCCAAGAAAACAACTGAAAAGTCGACCCAGCACTCGGTTATACGAGTCCTCGTGGAACAGTAAAACTGTTCTCTTTATTTAGTTTACCTCCCTTATAAAATTACTGTGTATACTTAATCAGGTTTTATTTTTACAATCCGTATCTTCTTGAATCTGCAAGTTGGTTATACAAAAATTTCTGGGTGGATCACAGTTTTGAATAGGAAAAAGTGGATATTGAGAGGCAGTTGACCAATCATTACTTGCCTTGAGTTCCCATCGTCTGTGACCGGGTGGTCACCCCATGGGTCCGAACAATTCATCGTTTTTCCAACAATTTTGGAAAGAATCAAGAAAACCCGGCCCTTCGGGTCTTGCAAGCCCCCTGGACCCCCGTATGCTTACTGCTTAGAGCCTTCGGTTAAAATTAAAGAAACATGCTTCAGCCGTGTTAAATATGTTTGATGTTTCCTTTTACTAGGAATCACTTGTCTGCTCTTTTAATTTAGCTCTGCATGGGCCTGCTTTTCAAATCGCTCATCATTTCAGTCACCTCTTGATGTCTTAAAGATATTGTTATTATTAAGAAATCGAAAAAATCTAAAACGTCGAAGAACACATCGCAACTAAAAGCCTGGGTATCAAGATCCTTTTATTATTACATTCGTAAAAACCAATCCAACCAACAACATCAATATAATCCACAAAATCAATGTTGGATTTTACCGCGAATGTTGTTTACAGTTAAATCAAAGGTATATTCACACCTGTTTAGACAGTACCTATATAATTTACACATAAATTAAGGGTTTTACAAAGAGGAGCGAACGATTTTCGTGGGATGAAAACTAACGGCGATACATTTCCCTAGAAACGGGTCGGCTGTAAGTGAAAATCATTACAAAATCCCGCGTTACTTTCGTTCCACGATTTTGTAAAGTATCGTCACTCAGCATCCTCACAGCCAGGTCCATCATGTCTGGAGGAGGGTGTGCATGAACTTTTCAATAGCCCCTTTACATCAAACGAGTTTGAATGTGCACTTAGGGAAACAAAAACTGGCAAGAGCCCGGGTCCCGATGGCATATTGCCAGAATTTCTGGTTCGTTTGGGACCAGTTGCTAAAAGAGTCGCACTCAA
The DNA here is from genome assembly GCA_009739505.2 of Apolygus lucorum. NCBI lineage: Eukaryota > Metazoa > Arthropoda > Insecta > Hemiptera > Miridae > Apolygus > Apolygus lucorum. The sequence continues at coordinate 9,473,764 of CM019169.2, forward strand.
GCTCGTAAATGATATCTGGATCGAGGGAGCCATCCCGGATGAATGGAGAAAGGCTGAGATAATATCAATTCACAAGAAAGGAAAACCTGCTAATCTGGTGGCCAGCTTCAGGCCAATTGCACTCACGTGTGTGATGAGTAAGGTGATGGAAAGGATGGCCTTGAAAAGACTGATGTTCTTCGTCGATGACAAAGGGCTACTGTCACCAAACCAGGCCGGATTTCGTAGAGGGCGTAGCACGATGAACCACATAGTTCAGTTTACCCAGTCCATTAAGGACGGCTACCAACATCATCAGTCGACATTGGCAATTCTCGTTGACTTTAGCACAGCCTTTGACAGGGTATGGAGAAAGGGGCTGCTTTCAAAAATAGCGCAATGGGGAATCAACGGAAACTTGTTCAATTACATCAGGAGCTTCCTATCTCAGCGATTTATCAGAGTCAGGTATGGGCAGGGTCTGTCGGGCTACAGGCAGACCAAGCAGGGCGTCCCACAGGGATCGGTTTTGAGCCCCACTCTGTTTAACATTATGATTGATGACCTGGTAACTACGATCGAGCGAAAGTCCCCTAGAACAAGTGCACTCCTGTATGCTGATGACCTCCTTCGCCCGACCCAGTTTGCATAAAGTATTTAGGCACAGAACTGGTGAGAACCGACTCAGCCATATACTTGGGAGTGAAGCTGGATAATCGGCTGACGTGGAATGCACACATACAGCAGGCTGTCGAAAAAGGGAGATCGAGAATGAAGCTACTGAACCGTGTTGCAGGTGCCACTTGGGGTGCTTCACAAGACCTTCTCAAGATGACTTACACCACGTAAGTGAGACCTGCAATCATGTACGGCTGCGAGACAACAGTCACGGCATCAGCAACTGCTCGGGAGAAACTTGAATTGGCCCAGAATGTGGCACTGAGAAGTATAACCGGGGCGGCAAAGTCAACCCCTATAGAAGCAATGCGAGCTCAGACTGGAATTGAACCGATCAATGTTAGGGTGGACGCTGCAACTATGATGTTGAGTGAGAAGCTGAAGAGAACTGGTGTTCCCTACTGGAAGAACTACACCCCCCCTCAAGCCCGTCTCGTGTCCCAGCTCAACTTTTCCAGCGTAGTCGGAAACAAGGCACAAGAGCTGAACCTGGACTTGGGAATCCCAGAGCCTTTCCCGCAAGATTCCAACTACCCTCCCTTCTCGTACGATCTTGACCTGATCGGAGACATATATAAGAGCTCCGCCTTACCAGCTGAACTGAGGGCAGCCGCTATTCAGACCGTGCAGGAACGCTACCCCCCAAGCGAGTGGCTGCATGTGTACACGGATGGGTCTGCTGATGGAGCCGTAAAGAATGGGGGAGCCGGCATCTACTCGGCGATCTTTGAGATCAGTGAGCCTGTTGGTCTTAGGGCATCCAACTTCGACGGCGAGATCCTTGCTGTACAGCTAGCCATGCGGGAGGTGGAGAGACGAAGGTTGGAGCGGGTGGTCATATTTGTAGACTCCCAGGCCGCCATACTCGCGCTTGGCACCCTGCGGCCCTCAGTAAGGTCGCAGGTGATATGTGACACACTGCGGTCGCTGCAATTAGTGCGGGAGTATGGCGGAGTCTGTCACCTACAGTGGATTCCAAGCCATTGTGATGTCAGAGGGAATGAAAAAGCGGACCGGCTAGCAAAAGAAGGTGCCAGGAAGGCTCAGCCAAATCCGCCTAGGACGATGCACACAGTCAAACAGGAGATTGCAGCCGCAGTTAAATGTTACAATAAGAACACTATGGAAGAGGCAAGCGCTGGGAAAGACTGGGAGATCCTTGCAACAGAGGAAGGATCCCTGCTTTTCTCCCACGGCGAAAGTCGGTAGCCCTGTTCAGGATGATTACCGGCCACGACTACCTGCAAAAGCATTTGTATAGGATAGGAGTAGTCGACTCGCCAACGTGTCCCCTGTGCAGCCTGGAGGAAATGGACGCCCGGCACTGGAAGAGATAGGCGGAATTGAGCCAGGAGAAGTAGCATGCGAGAAATATTGGGCATCGAGACGTCTGATGAACGAGACGGATGAAAAAAAAGAAAAAAAAAAACGATTTTGTCACGTTTTTGCCCAGTTAGGTGATGGCTAAAGCATGTTCCATGCTAAAAATGAAACAATCTTTGTGCAATAGAGCAAAGACAACACACTTATATTGAGCTAAAGTTTAGAAGAAAATTATACATGAGAAATTAGAAGCAGGTATTCTTATATCGTTAATAAAATCATCACAGTTCATTAACAGAGTGATTGGTGATAAATTTCACATTCACTTATGCAGGGTGGATGGTGATAAAACGTCAAAAAGTGTTCGTGCACTTCAAATCCAACAAAAAACTTCTTCCCCACCCGAATCCGATTCACAAGTATAATAGGGAAATATCAGAATTTGTGCTTTATTGGGAAAACCCTATTTCCCGCCTAAAACTAACCATAACTATTGTACAAAATTATTTCCTATATCAAAATAGAGGTCACAATCATAAATGTGAATCAAAAAACATGTTATTAAACTACATAATTCCGAAAGTTTGTTCCGAAATCGAGGTAGGATAGTAGCGGGTAAGTTGATTAATGATTACTACTTACAAGTTTTCATGTTTCATAATCGCGAACGTACATAACTGGCGATGACACAGTGCAATTTCTGGCGGTCATAAATTGTATGCTACTGTGAAGGTATCGAATTTACGAGATCTGAAAATAGCATTGAAACTCTCATCTCGTCATTAGCACAAACAACCCACGATATCCTATTCACCGTCATTCCCCCGTATTTTGCAACGGTTTACTTGCACCTTTCGCAATAATTACGAACGGAAAAAAAGAGGGCGCCACAAACGCGGATCGCCCGAGGGACCAGAAACGCATTATCTGGAACCTCTGGTTTCGCGGTGTGTTGCCTTTTTTTCTTTTTTAAAAATATTTCTTTTTGGGATGCGATACAGCCAGACCTTCCTTCCCTGAGGTTAGTTCGTATTAATTAATTTCCCTTCATGTAAAAGCCGAGGAGGTGCGCCCTGAGGCAAAGCTGGTAATTACGCTCAGGTATCGCAATTGCATCCAGCTTCGCCCCGAGCTTGAAAAAATGGAAATGACGAGGGAAAAAAAACGAAATTTCAACTGAGAAATAAGCTAATCTTGAATTTATTTACGCCCGACATTCAAAGCAAGTCTATGTAATATGTAGCGATCTACTGGCGAGAGTTATTCAGAGAGTTATTCATTATGATATTACTTACCACCATAATTACTTTTCTAGTCTGATAGAAGTGATAGGAAGGATGTCAGATATACTATGTAAGAAATCAGACCTCTCCTCTCCTGTTTATCCTACAGCGCGAAATGGAGTCTGCTGATGTTCAAATCCAGTAACCAGGGTGCTTGATCAACTCAAGTGTCATAAGTACTGGAAGGTTGGTGCCTAAAAAAAGTGACTGCAAGGTTGCACCATTTAATTGACCATTCAATGATTCAATTCAAAACAAGGTTGTTGCTTTTCAATGGTCAATTGAATAGTTTCTGAATTATCGAGTTATTAGGTGCTGATGTAAGGTATTACACAGAAATTTTGTGGTATTTCAAAGCATTCTTGTTGATTTATTTTATATTATTGTAATAAATTGTTTCTCAGTGATGGAAATTTCATAGATAGGTAAGCGTAGGGTCTGAATCCAGGCTGACAGAATTCTACCCGAACGGCTGAACCTAGCTCTTGGCCATGCTCAAACGTCCGAACGAGCACAAAAGTTTGAACCTCGTTCGAACTTCCAGGAGCTCCACCATGGCTGAACCAAGCGAAAGTCTCTTCCATACGACTAAACCATGTTTGTTCCCGAAACTGCTGAGCCACGTTCAAACCACGACCAAACAGCTGAAAACCAATCAATCGGTAGGAAAACATTCGAAAGACTTCAACGTTCAAACATTTCCCAAACGGTTGAGCCTCGCCAAAACAACGCTCGTACGATTGAACACTACTCAATTGGCTGAACCAAGTTCTTACGACTCCCAAACGGTTGGAATACGTTCAGAACCCTTAACTTACCTAGCATCGAGTTATCAGATTTTTCTCTTTTTTTTTCGTAAATAATCTTCTCAAAATTTCTGAGCCCAAGTTTATCAGAATTCTGGAATGGGGTATTTCGGTGGGTCGGAAATTCAGGGTTTTGACCTCAAATTTGGATTCAGCACCCTTGAAAACCTATATACTCCAACTTTAGGCCCAATGATACTATAACATGTGGTAGAAAAATTAATTAAAGAGATCACACGTTTGAAAAAGGCGGGCCGCTATAAATGCACACACACTAGGCAAGGACTACGCCGCGGACTGCCCCGCGCGCGTGTGTGAGTAGAATGTTGTAGTATCCAAGAGGGGTTTCTGTGCATGGATACTTTTTCAAAGACAGTTGGCTAGCTACGTCACGATTGGCTTGCTACGTCACACCATTCAAATCTTCAACTTTCCTTAGCTTCTCTGATTTTTTAAAAACATTTTCTCGACGAACAGACCCGATTACCGTTATTCCTAAGCCTTACTCTATTGGAAAACAAATTAAAAAAATTGACTGAAATACCCCATTGTGTACTTGAGTGCACATTGGTAAGATAGCTGTTGAAGTTGCGAGATACATCCCCTTGCTCTCTGTCAATATTTTTTAGTGAAAGACTGGGGAAACGGGCTGAGAAATACCTCTATTTAATAAATAAAAATAAATAATCTTTTTATTTGTTGGCGCCAGCAATACAAACGCCAGAAAAACATTGTAAGATCAGAAAAACAGTAACAATAAGAAAACGCTGCAAATGATTACACAATGGTTTATTATTTTTTATTTTTCTATATAGATCACTTGTCTGCAAAGCCACCAACCATCCAACATGAAGGAAAACATCGATCGTATTTCGGTCAGCTTTAATTTGAACGGGGATTAGGCCTCTTTTGCGATTCACACTCGTGTTTCTGATTTATCATAGTTTCAAACTTTAAATTAGGATGAAATTAGGAGCTCCGGGTGGTCTCAAAAAATTCTATAGAATCTTAAATTGAAGGAATAACAATACCTTTATATCAAAATTTTTTGAGTTAGGGGCGTTTTCAAAATTTCAAAATTGATTTTGGAACCTTTAGAAGTGACCTACATCAACCAAAATCTTCGGGGCACAACTAGACCCCAAATGGAGCCTACATACCAAATTTCATCAAAATCGGTCAATGCTAAGTGGCAAAAGTGTAGCGTACGGCGTACGGCGGACGGACGGCCAAATTTTTATTCGATTTTTGGATTCTACGTACCTTGAAACGTAAACCATAAAATTTTGAGGGGGTGTTAAACTTTTTTTTTCTTGGTCTATTCCAAAGGTTCATTATTGAAAATAATAAACCAAAAAATGAATATCATAAAGTTCTGCTTGTATGAGCATCTCCTTCATATATTGTTGAATGGTCCCAAAGAAAGGGAACGCAGGCTAACAGGCAGTAAAATGAAAAACAGCACTCCAGCTTGAAGGGGCTTCACCGTCCGAATCAATGTTGAGACGGGGAATTAATGATGAAATTTGTTCAGCCCGACTTCTGAATAATTGCTGTGGGGAGTAGAATGATACTAAATTAATAAAACACAGCAATTCGTAATTTATTCACTATAGTGGATAAATAATAGTGGAGCACATGTTTCCCGACTAGCAACTTCTTACCTGAACCTACCAATGTGCAATAAGTACACACTAGTTTTCCAAGAGATATAAACCAGCCAAAACACGGAGATGAGCTGACAATGCAATTTTAGGCTTACAAAATTACTAGGTAACAGAATTAAATCCTTCAATTTACTCAGAAATTCGTAAATAAATCTTTGTTTCGAAAATAAACTTGAAATGAAATAGACTTGGTGGAGTTGTTGATGTTGGAGTGCAACCTTTCGTGTTCAGACGCCGATAACATAACATAACCTACCACTGATTAACATGAACGGCTGAGCAATCTCTTCCCGTCACGATCAAACAACTCAAACGATTAAAGTAAATCAATCGGCTTAAACTGCCTCAATCGATTAAACATCGATTAAATATAAACGCCTGAGCCACGTTCAAACTACGCTAAAACGGTTGGAAACTCCCAAACGACTGGAACGCGTTCAACCCACACCTAAGGGGCTGCACAGTAGCGTTTAAACCACGTCCAATAGGCTAAACTACGTTCGAACGACTCCCAGTCGGTTGGAACACGTTCAAACCACTCCCAAACGACTAAACCACGTTCGAACGACTTCGAAACGCTTGAGCCACATTAAAACAGCTCCAAACGGAAAAATCGAGCCGAAACACCTGAAAATATTACCTCAACCATACTTTATCAGTTGCGAGGTTTTTTTTTTCAATTGGCAACTGTCTTAGTTCAAAAACATTCAACTCGACGGGATTTTTGAAACATGTGGTTGTTCAAGGTTTTTGGTGAAAAATGTTTTCATGAGCGTACTTAATTTATGATATTTGGGTGTGATCGTGAAACGGAGAGTGGAATGGAAATAGTTCTAATATTGATTTCTTTGAAAATTTGCTTATTTTTTCATGCTGCACGAATGGGACTATTTCAAATCCCGTCTGTAGGAACTCTCTTCAAAAAGATGGTTGGCACTTAATTGACCCACTCGTATTGGAAGAGAGCTGATGGCACCACCGAATTGCTGGGGAGATCGAATTCTTCGCCCCGAATAAAAAATAATAAAAACTACCTGAAATTAATGCAAAAAAACATCCTCGCAGACCCGCACGAAATCCGGTGATTAGTATCTCCCACTGTTACTTGCGCTCAATTACTTCTTCTTCGACTGAACCATCAGTCATGCTAACTCTCGAGGCTGCAGCTTCTCAGACTTGATGCGTCCTCTCAACCAGCTCCTAGTGTTGCTCTTCCTTTCCGTGTCCGAAATCGTGTCCGTCCGCCACGCGATTCCATAATACCAGGTTTCGGTTGGATGCGCCGGGAAACTGAAAATACTCGGAGTCACAGGGCCTTTTTTTTTTCAAAAATAAACACGCATATTCATCACGAACGTAAACCGAATTGCAATAACTATTATTTCCGCATGTATAGTATTATCCATGATTGCCCAAGGCTAAGTCAAAGAGTATTGGAAGAATGATCGACCAATAAAGTGAATTTTAATGAGATTGATTTAAACAAATTTTGTTGAAATTTGTTATTTTTTTAACAACAAATTTAACAAAATTTATACAAATAAAATTTATTTATACAATAAATTTAAATTTATTATATAAATTTATTATATAAAATTTAAATTTATACAATAAATTTAACAAAAAATTTATACAATTTTTAACAAATTTTGTATAAATTTTTAACAATTACAATTCTATATTGTCACCCTCAAAATAACTTCCTTATGAAGCCACACTGTACAGGAGAGGGTCTCTTAAACTTTATAGCAGAGATGGAACTCCGATATTTGAATACCCAGGTGTTATATTTTGTGGTCGCTGTTGGAAACGCTCTTGTAATTCTTTCTAACGTCGAATAACTCTTTTTCACCGTTTTGAATCTACGTTCGTACTTATTCTACATATTTGAAAGTCAAGAGCAAACCCCAGAGCTTAAAGAGCACAATTCCTGTCACTTTATCATAATCGGATGAAAACACCGCTTGGAGGGTCAGACTGGGCAAATCCCCCGCACTGAACGTGTCAATACAGGTTGAATGTGAGTTAAACATGCAAAGAAAGGCGAATAAGAAGAAACTAAGTGAACATACTCGTCAACCTACTAGATGAGTGTTATAGAACCTCTTGAAAAATAACTTCCTATTTTTGTTCCCTATGAAGGGTGCGCCTGATTTTTTTTAAACTTTTCAATCGAAAGTAGACCTCATCCTGAGACTTTTGACGCCAGCCGTTCTCTTCTTGGTTGAGTAGATCTTTTTCATGATTTTTCAAAGTTTCGAATGTTTATGACGTCACGCGCTCCTTCGCGCCTGGGCGGGACCCCCAGCCCTATGTGACATTATAAACATTCGAAACTTTAAAAAATCATAGAAAAAGGTCTTCTCTCGCTAGAAGGTCGCGGTTGGTGTCAAAATTCTCAGAATGAGGTCCAGTTGAGATTAAAAATAATAATTATCAGTTTTTCCGACCCATTCGCACACCCCATCGGCTGGGGGGGAACCAGGTATGTACAAAAAATGGAATTTCACAGAAAACCATTTTAAAGTTTCAAATTTCATTCATAATTCAAGAATTCACAATAACTGATACTTAACCCTGCCATTTTTTCTCGAAAATCCTGAAACTGTAGCTCGAACTGCCCCTAAAAAAACATGTTAATGGTAAATTCATTGTTTTTTAAAAATTGTCGAGTTACCTGGTTACTTGCTGGATATTTTCCATACTTACTTGGCTACGAGCTACCAAATTTTCAGACTTACCTGCTCACCCACCATAAAAAAAACTACTTGCCTGGTTAAGCACAATTTAGTACACTGGAAAAAAGTAAGTAAACTCATTTAACGGTCTGTTCTCAAAACAGAAATTTTGGGAATGAGAGTTAACCGAATAATCATAACGCCCCTGGCGAAAGCTGACACAAAATAACATCTACAGTGGAGATATCTCGATGTTCACCAAAAAACGACTTACCTGGTTCCTTCCTCCCCCCCCCCCCCCTCCAGCAAGATGTTAACTCAATTGGGTGGCTCTCAATAACTCCAATTGAATTACTTTCGCTTCCCCAGTATAGTCTCCTTGTTGACAAATAATCATTAGAATTTGTCCCTTATAACCTTTAAATAACGACTAATAATTCTTTAGTAAAAGTGTGTTTACAATACTCACTGACTTTACTTCTCATCTTCTTCAGAACGTAAACAAAATATGTTAAGTGAGCATCCCACCTTCGACGAATGAAAATCCGTGGAAGTAAATATGCCACCAATACTACTAAATTCCTTTACACTGGCGGAATTTTGAAATCTTCTCGAGAATATAAAGAAAAAAGGTTGAATAACGCGAGTAAAAACAGGGATAACCCATCTAGATAACATGTTTATGGCACACAAAAAACCTCATGCTTACTGACACATAAGCGCGGGTATAATTTTTATGGTGGGTTCCAAATGCATCTCAGGAGCCGTGAAACGTGCTTTGCTCGCTATCCGATCTAATATCGTATTCAAGGGAGGCAACGGAGATTTTTCCTCGGTCGGTTTTCGTTCATTTTTTAGTTCCGCGGATTTTGTTCTTTTTCGATCCTTTGAGCGAATAAAGGAGGCGGTCTTGGAGAGGAAACTCCTACGATGTCTAAGCAACTACCTCTTTGCCTCAAAGGTAGTCATTACATCGACATAGATGCATCGTCGTGACGATTACAATGTGAAGGCGATGCACTCTCGAATGCGCCGTAATAAGCGATGGAGCGTCGGGATTATAGGTGGTGCCACAGAGTTCCCCTATCTGCACCTACTCTCAGCTTGTTCGAATGGGGACAATAATTAGAATGACTAACTTTAATTTCCAAAGAGCCAATTTAACGGAGGTGAAATACTCAATTTTGAATAAAAACAAGTTCAACATCTTTCAACGCTTAGTACTTTTGCTCTATTTTAAATGGATCTGACGCCATTTAATAACTATCACTCCAAGTAAGAATTACAAATAATAATAATTGTAAAACTAAATAATAGTGAATTTTATTGTTCCAAAAATGAAATTTCTCCCTCGATAGAAAAAACAATTGACCATGAATTTGTCTGGGTACTATTTTCCCCATTAATCCCTAACAGCCTGAAGGTGTGGAGGTGACTTATGACGTTTTTAATTTAGTACTTTATATATCTGACTCTAATATGCAAAATGGCCGGAAATATTTGTGAAAGAAAATATATTTTTGTAACGGAATTTAAAAATTAGAACTGACAACTTTTCTGGCTATTGAAACTTGAAACTTGAATGACTGACTTACAACTTAATTTCTTGAATTCAAAAACAGTAACAAAACGCTATAAATTATTGCCCAAAGGTTTATTATTTTCTGTATAGATCACCCTTCTGTACTGATCCCTCCCTACCAACCATAGGTACTTACCACCTACTAGGGCATTTTTGAAAATTTCAACCCCAACCACCATTATAATTATATTAATTATATTATAACGCATGTTTGAAGGAGGGCATCTTCCCGAGTCAGTGGAAAATTGCAAGACTAGTCCTCATTGGAAAAGGGAAAGGTGATCCCAACACTGCGTCAGCACACAGACCTCTGTGTATGCTGGACACTGCAGGGAAGTTGTATGAGAAGATGGTGAGGCTCAGAACGCTGGCTGCGATCGCAGAGGCTGGGGGCTTGTCCCCGAAGCAGTATGGTTTCACAGCGGGAAGATCAACTGTCGATGCAGTCTGTGAGGTGGTCTCTGCAGCCCAGGCTACGCAGACGGGTAACCACCGGAGCAGAGCCATCTGCATGGCAGTTACTCTAGATGTAAAGAACGCCTTCAATTCGGCAAAATGGAGTGACATCCTGGCGGCTCTCAGGGACTTTAGCATCCCAGGGTATCTTTACCGGGTCCTTCAGGACTACCTGACAGATCGGTGGTTGGAGTACGACACTGTGGAAGGAACGAGGAGGAAACGAGTCACCTCGGGAGCTGCCCAAGGCTCAGTCCTAGGGCCAGACCTCTGGAATGTCAGCTATGATGGGATCCTTCACATAGAAATGCCAGAAGACGTCTTCCTTGTGGGGTACGCTGATGATATAGTGGCGGTTATGAAGGCTCGAACCACCGAAGCCTTGCAGCTCAAGCTGAATCAGACCATGAGAAGAATACTGGAATGGATGGGATCCCGATCCCTGTCACTGGCTATTCAAAAAACGGAGATTGTCCTTCTAACCCGGAAGAGAATAGACAGAAATATCCAGATGCTTGTCGACGGCCAGAGCATTATCACGTCTGACGTAATAAGGTATCTGGGTGTCATGCTGGATGTGAAACTGAGCTTCTGGGCGCACATATGTAAGGCAGCTGATAGGGCGGCTGCAGTGGTGGGGAGGCTGGGTCGTCTTATGGCTAACATAGGTGGCCCATCCTCCTCCAAACGCAGGCTGCTCATGAGAACAACCGATGCCATCTTGTTGTAAAGTGCTGAAGTATGGGCAGACGCTCTGAAGTTTCAAAAATACAGGACGCGTATTGAATCGGTGCAGCGACGTGGTGCACTAAGGATATGCAGCGGCTACAGGACGGTTTCAGCCCCTGCATTGCAGGTTGTTGCCGGGGTCACACCAATTGACCTACTGGCAGACGAGCGCAGGAGGATCCACCTGAGGAAAGCGGAGAATGCGCCAATGGTGGTTAAGAAGGAAGAACGAGAAGAGACCATGAGGAGGTGGCAAAATAGGTGGAGGTCTGAGAGTCGAGGACGATGGACTGCAAGGCTGATTCATGGTGTCAAGGAATGGACAGAGAGAGTGCACGGGGAAGTGAATTATTATCTTACACAATTCCTTACCGGGCACGGTTATTTTCGGTCCTTCCTGAAAAAGATTGGGCGGACCACGGATTCGCGGTGTCTGTACTGCCAGCAGCAGCGTGACCGCATCACAGACGACGAGCAACAGGATCAAGATGGAGTCGCAGAAGGCCTGGAGATCGAGGAAGACGATGTGTACCACACATTCTTCCAGTGTCCTAGATGGGAGAGAATGCGGAGTAGCCTGATTGACGAAGTCGGTGAACTTCAGCCAGAGACCATCGTTAATAAGATGATGGAGACAAAGGAGAACTGGGATGCCATCAATACCTACGTCATCGCAGTTCTCAAAGAGAAGGAAAGAAATAGGGATTGGGAAGGCCTAACATCATAAATGCCCCATCCCCTATCGAAGCCAAGGAGGAGCCTAAAGACATTAGGCCTCACGAAGAGGAAGCCCAGCAACAGCCGGGCTGAAAAAGGGGCTGTCCCGAAGTAATGCATCAACTGTAGTCCCGGGGCAGTCCAGACGAACAGAGGAGGTTTTAGTGGGTAACCAGTTGCTTATAGCGGCCGGACCCCCACATAAAGGGCGGTGAGACAAACATCCCTCTCCCGCTGTCAACCAATAAACGGTTTCCTCCTCTATAAAAAAAAAAAAAAAAAAAAAAAAAAACCCCAACCACCAACCAAATGGAAATGAATGGAAGAAATTTTCAAAAATACCCAAGTAGGTAGTAAGTACCTATGGTTGGTAGGGAGAGATCTATACAGGAGGGTGATCTATACAGAAAATAATAAACCTTTGGGCAATGATTTCCCGCGTTTTTTTACCCAACAAATTTTTTTACCTACCAACAATTGGTACCTACCTCACCATACTGCTATCACACCTTTACAATCAAGTTCATTAGAAACAACTAAACGCTTCACGCTTGATTCGCAAAATAAACGGCTTCATATGGAAATTTGATTACTGGTTGCTCAGAAAGCAAAAATGAATACATACAAATCGAAGAAACGAACAGCGATCGCATTTGAACGGAGATTAAACCACTTTGTGATTCACATTCGTGATTCTGTTTTATCGAAGGAAAACCCCCCTTAAGTACTCGTGGGGACCGAACGGTTTGTTCTGCAGAACTCCGGGTGGTCTCAAAAATTTTTAAAAATTCAATACTATTTAAAATTGGTGAAAAAACGATACCTTTATTTCGAGAGTTTTCGAGCTAGGGCACTCTTGAAAATTTCAATCCTTAATTTTCACCCCTTAGAAGTTACCTACATCAACCAAAAGCTTCGCGGCACAACTAGACCCCAAATGGAGCCCATATACCAAATTTGAACCAAATCGGTCCAGTGTTGCTAAGAAAAGTGCCGCGTACGGCGTACGGCGGACGGACGGAAATTTTTTTATTCGATTTTCGTATTCTACGTACCTTGAAACGTAAAACATCAAATTTTGAGGCGGGGGGGGGGGGGGGGTTAAAAATTTTTTTCTTGTTCGATTCCAAAGGCTTATTATTGAAAATAATAAACCAAAAACAATCGACCATGAATTTGTCTGGGTACTATTTTCCCCATTAACCCCTAACAGCCTGAAGGTGTAGAGGTGACTTACGACGTTTTTAATTTAGTACTTTATATATCTGACTCTAATATGCAAAATGGCCGGAAATATTTGTGAAAGAAAATATATTTTTGTAACGGAATTTAAAAATTAGAACTGACAACTTTTCTGGCTATTGAAACTTGAAACTTGAATGACTGACTTACAACTTAATTTCTTGAATTCAAAAACAGTAACAAAACGCTACAAATAATTGCCCAAAGGTTTATTGTTTTATGTATAGATCACCCTTCTTTATAGATCCCTCCTTACCAACCATAGGTACTTACCTCTTACTAGGGCATTTTTTAAAATGTCAACCACAACCACCAACCAAATGGGAATGAAGGGTGGAAATTTTCAAAAATACCCTAGTAGGTAGTAAGTATCTATGGTTGGTAGGGAGAGATCTATACAGAAGGGTGATCTATACAGAAAATAATAAACCTTTGGGCAATGATTTCCCGCGTTTTTTACCCAACAAATTTTTTTACCTACCAACAATTGGTACCTACCTCACCATACTGCCATCACACCTTTACAATCAAGTTCATTAGAAACAACTAAACGCTTCACGCTTGATTCGCAAAATAAACGGCTTCATATGGAAATTTGATTACTGGTTGCTCAGGAAGCAAAAATGAATACCCAAAAATCGAAGAAACGAACAGCGATCGCATTTGAACGGAGATTAAACCACTTTGTGATTCACATTCGTGATTCTGTTTTATCGAAGGAAAACCCCCCCTTAAGTACTCGTGGGGACCGAACGGTTTGTCCTGCAGAACTCCGGGTGGTCTCAAAAATTTTTAAAAATTCAATACTAATTAAAATTGGTGAAAAAACGATACCTTTATTTCGAGAGTTTTCGAGCTAGGGCACTCTTGAAATTTTCGACCCTAAATTTTCACCCCTTAGAAGTGACTGACTTCAACTAAAAGCTATGCGGCACGACTATACCCCAAATGGAGCCCATATACCAAATTTGAACCAAATCGATCGAGTGTTGCTAAGAAAAATGCCGCGCACGGCGTACGGCGGATCATGCGTCGAGGGGCGTAGATGGTCCCCAATGAAAATCATGGCCCCCAAATTGACTGTAAGTCTTTGTAACAGCCGTAACTTCTACATTTCGACGAAACTTTCAAGACTCATGCGGATTGGGGTGTTGATGGTCCCCTATGAGGGTAGCGCAAGGTACGTAGATATCGGTGTTTTGAGAATAACTACTATGCATGGGATCATCTATACAATCGGGTTATGGATACGAGGAAGCTTTGTGCCACAACCAATTGGCAGACTTTTTTTTACCCATTCCTCTTATGACTATGGAACTTGAAAAGGTAACTCGACTCAAGACAGAACATTTTGTTTATCTGTCTCGCGGTACACTTTTCGTGCTAAAAAAAACAAGACTAAGACAGGACGTACATTGAGATTACTCACATTCTGGAAGTGATTGAATGGGGAAAAGCTATCCCTTTTGCATTTCATCAACATCACCATGGAGGCATTCAATAGACCTTCAATAGACCTTCAATAGACCTATCTAGGCTGTATTGGATAAAGACTATCAATCAGTTCCTGCTCCGTAAAATCCCTCAGGGTGAAAGCACCAGTATGAGACACTGCAAGCGAAGATTCCCAAGTTCCTTCATACTGCGAGGCGTGATTTCATCAGACATTTATCTGTGGGGCATAATTAGGCGCCCCAACTTCTCGACAACTCACCAAGACATGGAAATCGAACAAATTTTTTTTCTTTTTCGTATTTAGCATGTTTTTTTTTTGGGTTTACCAAGGCACCTGTATCAGACGCCCTCCTGGTTCGAAAACAGACACCCCAAACTTACGTGAAAGTTGATTCTGCCTCATTAGTGCAAAATGCTTGCATACGAGTCTGCAACACATTGGGACATTTTCATGTCAACCACTACACAACAAGGTAGTGAAGTAAGGTTGTTAGTTCATGTACCCAAGCATCAAAATAAGAAAACAGTTGATTGTTCTCTACGCAACATAGTGTTTATTGGTCGCGTGAGCAAGTTTTCGTGACGACTTTTCAGTTTATGTGCCAAAGCAAAGACAAGAAAATGTCAAAATAATCCGTCCGTCCGCTGTTAAAAATATGTTTCACAGACCCAAAGCTAAAAGACATAATCCAAGTCAAAATCGAAATATATCCGAAACTAATCAATTATGTCCCACAACTATTTTTGTCCGATTAAAATCTTGAAACCCTTGGATTGATCAATTTCAACTCTAAAACTCAATTGGATGGGTTCATTTAACATATTGTATTACATGGAACATGGTTTTACAAAATTTGTAAAACCATTTGTAATTTGTCAAACACCATTTAATGGTGTTAGACCACTACAATACTCCAAAGTTCAGTTCAACGTCAGGTGTCATGTAGCACATAGGACGTCTAACTGTACTGCTTTTTCAGTAAAGTAAAATCTGGTACAAAACATTGGAAATCGAAATAAAATGTCATTAATATGTTTGCAATTTAAACGCATAAAACTAAAATTATTTCACTCTCTGTGATGAATAAATTTTGAAGCAGTCAACACATAACTGCATTGTTGCATTGTTGGATTAAAGCAAACCTATGTTGTGTTGATGGTTACGGACACTCCATCACAATCTTCTCTCCTTTTGGTTTATTATTTTTAATAATGAACCTTTAAAATCGACCTAGAAAAAAATGTTTAACACCCCCTCTAAATTTTATGGTTTACGTTTCAAGGTACGTAGAATCCAAAAATCGAATAAAAATTTGGCCGTCCTTCCGCCGTACGCCGTACGCGGCACTTTTGCCGCTTAGCATTGACCGATTTTGATGAAATTTCGTATGTAGGCTTCATTTGGGGTCTAGTTGTGCCCAAAAGATTTTGGTTGATGTAAGTCACTTCTAAGGGTTCATAAATGAATTTTGAAATTTTGAAAACGCCCTAACTCAAAAAATTTTGATAAAAAGGTATTGTTTTTCCTTCGAATTAAGATTCTATAGAATTTTTTGAGACCACGCGGAGCCCTGTAGGACAAACCGTTCGCTCCCTACGAGAATTTA
The DNA here is from genome assembly GCA_009739505.2 of Apolygus lucorum. NCBI lineage: Eukaryota > Metazoa > Arthropoda > Insecta > Hemiptera > Miridae > Apolygus > Apolygus lucorum. The sequence continues at coordinate 9,489,966 of CM019169.2, forward strand.
AAGTTTTTACGTACCATAAATCAGAAACACGAGCGTGAATCGCAAAAGAGGCCTAATCTCCGTTCAAATTTTAGCTGACCGAAATGTGATCGATGTTTTTCTTCATGTTGGATGGTTGGTGACTTTGTAGACGAGTGATCGATATAGAAAAATAATAAACCATTGTGTAATAATTTGCAGCGTTTTTTACTCAGAGTAAATTCTAAGTCTATTTAGTTATTCAAATTGGTCATTCTAATTGAATTATACTTCTGTACACAATCAGAAATATAAAAATAACATTGTAAAATAATGGCGGCTATTTGAATCAGATCATTTTGGTTTCTTCTATGGGTACCTAGTCTAATAATCTTGAGAGGAGAAAAAAAACGATTATTCAAACCTTTGAACATTTTCCCCGGCCGTTTTCGGACTTTTTAGTTCCCATCAAAACAAAATAGCACTACCATGACAGTAGTCCAGTGATGGCGGCTATTCGAATTTGATCTGTTTGTTTTCTTGGTTCTATGAGTTTGAAAGAGGAGAAAAGAGTGCAAAATAATTTCCCATTTTTCGTCCTTCTTTTAGCCAGCTTAGCCCCTACCGAAACAAGAGATGCCACACTAAATTATAAACAATGTACTTGTGTCGAGAGTCAAGAAGAGAATTGCGTTGTTACGACCAATAAACATACAAATAAATATAATAAAATCCCCGAAGAGCCCGAATAATACTGGAAATAAAACTTTTAGAGTCCATTCGAATGGCCCGGTTTTCCGCAAGAGAAAACTCTTTCGTTGTTGTCGTATTGTCGGAGAAAATAAATAAAATAAAAATGAAAATGGTGAAAAGAAAAACCTAAACGCGGAGAAAAAAAGGAACGCTCTCGCAACAAGGGCTGAGATGTCCCATTATAGTGTAATGAGCATCTCACCCCCTCCAGACTCTCGTCTTGAGAGTCGCGGGGCCGAAGCGTTGTATTTTACAAGGAGCAACTAGGTTGGTTTTCTTCAGCAAGAAGTAGACGATTCCTCCTTCTCCCTTCCTCTTCTAGGAGATCATAAAGAAAGGTGGAAGAAACGATAAGCATAAAGCGTGGAAGGTGGCCTCTACGAAGGGGGGAGGGGAGAGAACGATAACCAAGCAGGTCTCGGACTCCCAGAGCCAATAAAAACAAGAACACGGGGACTACCGGTAAGGGAGCTGCATACTTGTTGAAGTGAAGTCGTACGTGGTCATATTTCCCAAGTGGTTGCTTGGTAAGAAGGGAGGTGACTTGCGACTTATTTTATTTTGTACTTAGTTATTATTTTTTCTTTTTTTTTTCTTCTTTTTTTGGCCGGTCGTTTCTAGTCTGCTCCAGTGGCCTCGATGGATTAAGTTTTCCTCTCCTACGTTATTTTGCAGTTGCAATGCGAACCAGATCGGCGAGAGCTGCGTACGATGGACAAATATTTGAAAATGAGGAGACATTTAATCGGTCTCCAATTGGAAAAGTACCTTCCGTGGTTACCTCTTGAAGAAAAATTACTCCTTATAGCAAACTTTCCAAGGGAATGAAGCTTTTCCAGCACATAGCTTCTTTGTATCCATAACCCGATTGTATAGATAACCCGATGCACATCAATCTCTAAGTACCTTGCACTGACCGCGTAGGGGACTCTTCATGTCCACCAGCAAAATTTCTGAATATTGTTGGAAAGTGTATTAGTTATGTATAAGTTATGACAGTAACACGGAAATACACGTTTGCGCATGCGTAGTGGCTAATATCAGTCGGAGGGCAATGATTTTCATAGCGGACCAATCCACATACCTGAAAATTTCATCAAAATCGGGTGGAAATTGTAGAAGTTATGGCTGTGACTAGGATTTCATGACAGACAGGCATACACAAACACACACACACACACACACAGACAGACATGGAACCAAAATTGTTCAGAAAGGTCTGAAACGTACAACGTGAGTGGAAATTTTGATTTTGGAGAACTTTTTTTCCATCCTTGAATAGGAATAACAAAGCTTCCTCTACCTTGGTAGACTCGGAAGCAATTGGCATTAACCCTTGGCGTGTATAAAGTATTTCACAGACACGAGGGAAATTTCAGTGAAGTATGTTGACAGCAGTGAGCATCTAAAATATCAGGCGCTCAGTACCTGTTCCCCCTCTACAGAAAGTTCCATTTCAACCCTCATCTAACCATCGCGAGGAATACTTTGTTCTATAGTTTCTGAAAACCACCATGTCCCTCAGACACTGTATACACTGTTCCTTAGACACTTTATTCACAGGCAACCAAAAAAAGTACGTTTTTAACGTACGTTTTTCGCATAATCTTGTGTTTTTTTGTTCAAATGACTTCCGAATTGCACATTATTTCACCAGAGTATCAAAATCAGCAAGGGCAGAGGGCAGAGTGGGGGAATAACATTCATAAAATATACGATGATTTTTCAATATTTCGGTTCCTTAATGGTACAAATTTTACCCAAGATTTGAAATTGAGGGGCCATTTCCAATATAGCTCTGGATGTTCATGACTCAAGTATTTTTTGTGCCACCTTGGAACAAATTAATGGTACCACCATTGTGTCCGTACCCCAGAAACCGCACATATTTTGGATTTTTCTGTGTTTCACCTAGAACTAGGATGTGAACTTTTGCGGACTGCCTACCAAAACTAGCAGATGAAAGTTCAAAGTTACGAAGAATTACCTCTTTGGTGCCAGACTAGAACCGTTGAGGAGGATGGAGGGGGGGGGGGACTCGAATTCGCATGTTGGGTAGGTATCGTAGATCAAATGTGAAATAGAGTTGGAAATATTCTGATGGAATAACCAGCTCGTATTTCTACCCAATGATTCAAATATAGTTTTATTTTATTAAATAATTATAATATAGATATGAATTGGGTATGGTTCAATAACAAAACGGAGTGTGGTTTATATCGATTAACTCTTTAATCGTATATGAGGTCCGAAATGGAATGAGAATGGATTTTGGGTATCAAGGGAAACCGCTAAATACTAAAATATGTGGAGAGATCACTTACCAGGAGCAAGGCAGGAAAGTGACTGAATGCCGAGCTCGTTCCCAGTCTAGGAGAGTAGGGACGCCTCCTCAGGCCTAGTCCGCGTAGCAGTTCGCGGAACTGCTACAAATGACTACTTCCATGTGTCTCAAAAGCAACGTTACAGTTGCAGAGTAACCACTTTATGCAAGTGGTTAAATGGTTACAGTTATAGTCAAATGGTTACAGTTACAGTTTAAAGTGTAAATGGTTACAGTTACAGTTAAATGGTCAACGTCACAGTTGCAGAGTATGTGTCAAACACTTTATACAAGTGGTTAAATGGTTACAGTTACAGTTTACAGTGTAAATGGTTACAACTACAGTTAAATGGTCAACGTTACAGTTGCAGAGTATGTGTCAAACACTTTATACGAGTAGTTAAATGGTTCTTGCTGGGTTTCAAAGGTTCATTATTGAAAATAATCAACCATGACATAATTTGACAGCATTAACCAGAACGGAACCAACCACCATTCCAACCAAAACTAGTGACTCTTGTGGTTCTTTTTTGAGAAACAGATGAGGCCACCCTAGATTCAATTTTTTTAAATATACACTCCTGCTCAAAATTAGCGCACCACCATCCAATTTTTCGTTTATCTCTTTCCTTCTTCCCTTGTAAATTTTGTATCCTGGACTGGCCACCAAGGTGCCTAAACATGGATCCGATAGAACACGTTTGGGACATGCTGAAAAGAAGAATTCGAGCCAGAGATCCACCATCAGACAATCTTCAGCAGCTGGAAACAGCAGCAAAAGAGGAATGGGACAATATCCCCAGGAAGGTATCCAAAACTTGATTAGAGGCATCGATCGACAGCTGCAAGCCCTCATCCTTGCTAGAGGAGGTAATACCGAGTATTGAAAAGCTAAACTGGCATAATTCAAACCTTCTTTTAAATTTTTATAATTTTACCACAAGAAGTACATTTTTCTATAATTCATTAAAAACATATTTTTTTCTCGAATTTGTGCCTTTTTTGGTTACATTTTTTTTCTGAGTTTGCAAACAATGTGTGCAAATAGATAAAAACTTGATAAAGGAAAAAATAAGGGAGCAAACGAAGAAATAGATGGTGGTGCACTAATTTTGAGCAGGAGTATATTTAAAAAAAAAATTCATGGGAAAGCATATCAAAACCATAGTTCCTTTTTGCTGAAAGCGTAGACCGACCCTTCTCAAGTTCCCAAGTCATTTTGCCATTTTTTGTGGTTGGTTCCCTTCTGGTTAATGCCTTCCATTGTGAGAAGGGGAACCACAACAGCCGTTGGAGTTTGATTATATTGGTGACCTAAACGTCCCGTTTTGGATATGAAGAAACTATGTGCGACGAACTTGGCGGATTTCCTGCTTGTCAGTCCATCAGAGATGAAATAAGTATTCCATTGTGACTCATGGAAGAACCCTAATACTTGACCACTTCTCTTCTAAATCCGAAGCCTTATCTCCTCGGCAGGTCTCCTTATTACCGCCTCCTCTTGAAATCGTCTGTCATCCACTCTTCTGACTCCAATTCCCCCTTGAGCGCTTCTTTCCAAGCAGCTCCATCATAGAAGGCGCCAACAGATGTGGTGAAAAGGTTGATTAGAGTCAGTAATATGGTTTTGAAAAAGGATGAAGGCCAGGATGAAGCCCTAATGGCATTTTCCACCTCAATAAACGAGTCTCCGGCGCCCCCTTCCAGTCTTTCATGGTTATAGTCGGAGTTCCACGTGCGTCATTTGGTTGGATGGTTTCGTCAAAGCAATTATCCACGAATTGACGATTTTTTTCCCTTCCTCGCAGTCCCCCGCCGGTATTTTTTGGGCGAAAAGGGGGGTCATAGGTAATTAGATATGAGCGCGGGCAGGACTGAGTCACTGACATGTTTATCCATAGCAAATAAACCCGATATAATATGTGAATGAAGAGTGTTTGGGGATGATCACACGGTGCAGCACCCAAATTAGATTTATCCGCACTTCGATGGAATACGTTCAACTATAGTAAACAGATAGATCTCGTTGCGCTCAACGAGAATATATCATTAATTAACCCTAGTATCTACAGCTAACACTAGAGAGCGGTCCTAAAAGCATGACAACATGAGGCAACAATTCAATTCTGCCAGGATATTACCATGACCACTCAATTTTGATTTATTATTTTCAGTAAACCTTTGGAATCGAGCAAGGAAAACAATTTTGTTAACCCTTCTCAAAATTTGGTAGTTTACGTTTCTAAGAACGGAGAATCTAAAAATCGAATGACAAAATCCGTCCGCCCTACGCGTTACTTTCCTAGTAGTTACTATGAACCGATGTTGAAGAAATTTGGTATATGAGCTCCATTCGGGATCTATTTGAGCCGTGAAGCTTTTGTAAGGAGTGAAAACTGGGGCTTGAAATTTCAAAACGCTCTAGCTTAAAACTCTTAATAAAGAATTGTTTATTCACAGTTAAAAATAAAATTTAATGTTTCAGAATAGTTTGAGAACATACAATAAATGGACATACAATAAATCAGAAACACGAGTGTGAATATTAGGCCAAATGTCCATTTAGCTATTTTCTAACGAAACATCACAACGGTTTTGTTTTGTTTTATTGCTGAAAATATAGGGATTGCTAATACTTAGAAATATGAGGGCGTAAGCTACTTTATAAGAAGAATAAATATGCTATTTCATTAGTAATTTTCAAGACTCAAAACTTCAATTGAGTTTTGCTCGAAAGTTGTGATTTTGCTTCCTCACTACCGAAGGTAGGGAAGCTTTGTATTCGTGAAAGAAGTGAAAAAAAAAATGTCCTCCGAAATCAAAATTTCCACTTGCTTTTTGCGTTTTAGAGCTTCCCGAACAATTTTGGTTCCGTGTCTGTCTGTCTGTCTGTCTGTCTGTCTGTCGGTCTGTCGGTCTGTCTGTGGTCAATCCTTGTCCCGGGCAAAACTATACTAACCTGTGGTCCGATTTTGATGAATTTTTCAGGGATTGTGCGGATTAGGTCCTAGACGGTCCCCTATAAATTTCAGCACCTTCGGACCAATAGGAGCGAGTGCGCATGCGCAAACGTGAATTTCGACAGGAAAAATCGACAGTAAAAAGCGAGAGGAAAAAGCGACAGGAAAGTAGCGCTATGATTTATCATATGGTTGACGACAAATATGCTTGACATCCTCTCCTGTTGAACGCAGGAACCTGAAATTTGAGAGGGCGGGTCAATGGAGAATGCTGAAGGCGCCTGAGTGATCACTGATCAGCTGAGTGAGATCCAAGGCCATTTTCTCTCCTGTTGAACGCAGGAAGCTGAAATTTGAGAGGCAGGGTCAATGGAGAATGCTGAAGGTTCCTGAGTGGTCACTGATCAGCTGAGTGAGCTCCAAGGCCATTTCCTCTCCTGTTGAACGCAGGAACCTGAAATTTGAGAGGCAGGGTCAATGGAGAATGCTGAAGGTGCCTGAGTGGTCACTGATCAGCTGAGTGAGCTCCAAGGCCATTTCCTCTCCTGTTGAACGCAGGAACCTGAAATTTGAGAGGGCGGGTCAATGGAGAATGCTGAAGGCGCCTGAGTGATCCCAGATCAGCTGAGTGAGCTCCAAGGCCATTTTCTCTCCTGTTGAACGCAGGAAGCTGAAATTTGAGAGGGCGGGTCAATGGAGAATGCTAAAGGTGCCTGAGTGGTCACTGATCAGCTGAGTGAGCTTAAATATTACAGTGGAAGAAAGATAAAGAGGGAGAGGGAGCAAAAACCTTTTCAAGGTATGTCACATTTTAGCCATTAGGCTCTAAGCGGAAATCATCTGGGGGTGCAGGGGGCGAAGCCCCCGCCGAGGCGCGCAGCGCCGAGTTTTCGCCAACTGATTCTATACGTCCATGTTACAATGAGTGAGGAAGCTATACTGCCCACCCAACTTGGCAGACATTTTTCTTGTCTAGAGGTGCAATGTTTGTAACCTAATAAGAATGGGATATTTAAAAAATTGGGGTTTTAATCGATTCATGAACAAACGATTTTCCAAGAAAAAAGATTTCAATAACATTGAATCTAAAACCTGGATTTTCAAAAAAAAAAAAAAAATCAAATCAATTAGCGGGGTGGGGGTTGAATTTTCAGCTTGGGTGATTCCAAAGGTTCATCATTGAAAATAGTAAACCAAGTGGTTTGATGCATCTGCTAGCCTTCCAACTTCTCTAGACGACACTAGTTTTTCTTCATTTGAACTCTATAGAAATTCAGTTAGAGCCGCGCAGTTTATTGGATTTCACCCGAGTTTTATAACAAGTTAATAAAAAGGGGGGAAATTCCGAAAGGTTTTTTCCGACCTTTGGGAACCAGTTCTGAGACGGCGGGGAACGGACTCGAGCGGATTCTTCATGGCGTAGGAAACTGATGGCATCGGGCGCTGGTCCTTTTTCCACGTCGAGACATGGAAAGGTCACTTGCTACCGTATTGAAGGAGAATATTATTTATCCGCTTTCTAAGCTCCTGTACTGAGGCGGGTTGGATAAGTAGATGTGGATGCACGTTGTAGAAATGATCTTCTTCGAGTTATTCATTCATTACTTCGGTAATACAAAGAATTTGAGGCGTGTTATTTGCCACCTCGTGAAGCTGGCATTTTGGAGTGGCTTTCTCTCGGACTGCTGAATAAGAATGACAAACTGAGCTCCTTCCTGATCAGCTCGGCAGACAAAATTTGCTTCAGGTGGCCGATCTGAAATTTCACAGAGGACATGAGGAATTGAGGAGTTTGATTCCGAAAGGTACTAAAGACCATTTTCGTCGAAATTGAGTTAACACTTTCCAAGGGTTTTACGGGGGTAGTTTTTCACAAAAATGCGATCTTTTGTAGGAGAAGATACTCTATTCCTTTGAAAAACGAGGGTGAATATTCCGTTTCATTTCAAAAGGTATACTATATCCACTCTGTTTGACATCAAAAAGTACTATATCCACTTCGTTTGATTTCAAGAAGTACTAAACGCAACGTTTTGTTTCAAAAAGTACTATACCTATCCATAAATCTGATAATTAAAATCTCGTTCGAAATTATCTTATACTTTGAACTTACATTTTTTTCCAAAATTTTTAAATTTTTTTGAGACCACCCGGAGCTCTGTAGAACAAACCGTTCGCTCCCTAGGAGAATTTAAGGGTTTTTCTTCGATAAAACAGAATCATGAGTGTGAATCGCAAAAGAGGCCTAATCTCCGTTCAATCAAAGCTGACCGAAATTCGATCGATGTTTTTCTTCATGTTGGATGGTTGGTGGCTTTGCAGACGAGTGATCAATATAGAAAAATAATAAACCATTGTGTAATAATTTGCAGCGTTTTTACTCACTTTGCAAAAATTGATTTTTTTCCACTACCGCCCCACTGTGCGGCGCGCCGTACGGCGAATGAACAGAAAAATGTCCATTCGATTTCTGGATTTTACGTACCTTGAAACGTAAACCGTCAGATAATTTCCACAAGGCGGTACATAATTTTTTTCTTCTTGCTAACTATTTCCTTCTTCGATTCCAAAGGTTCATTATTGAAAATAATAAAAGTGGGTGAGAAATATTACTAGGTAATTATGCACAAATTGAGGCGTATTTACCAGTATGCCGACTACCCGGAGCCTCAATTATTTGTCTAACTTCAAAAACGAAGTACTACTCTTGCCTTGACATTCAAGCTGCATGGTGGTGATTCATCAAAAGTTGAAGTTTGCCAATGCTGAGAAAAAAAATAAAAAAGGGAATAAACGGGCGAAGCTATTATGAAGTGAAGTAGTTAGTAGATCCGGCCTTGAAGGAGGAATAAGTGATTTGCATGTCGGTGGGGTTGCAAGGAGGGCTGGGTGCAGCTTGATGAACGCCCGCACCCACTCGGAGCCCCCAGAAGTACCCACTTGAATTTAATGGTTCCGTCTGGAACCCGTCTGGGAGGCTATTAGATGGCACGTATTGATATGTGCACTTATGATAAGATGCAGAAGAGATGATGCCACGAGACTTAACAATTTCAACATCGACTTAGCATAAACAAATACCGCGAATTAAAAAAAAAAGTCTGCCAAGAGGGTGTGGCACATAGTTTACTAGTATCCACTTCACGTTCGTGTCAATAACCCGGTGCATCCAAGTATCTTTCAAATTTGATGATTATATAATGTAGGATTCAATAGGGAATAATCCAGCGTCTCAACTAACTGACAATTAAGTCGAATTCGGGAGGTTCCCGTTGAAGTTGTGCTCGTCTAGAATTTCACATTGGCTGGTGCAGAAAACCAAATTTCTCTCTCTATACGCTCTTTTTTCCGATTCACTGACTATAAATTTGGTGGATCCTGAGACACGTAGGATAGCCTGATCAAACGTTTGGAACGCTTTAAAACGCTGCAAATTATTACACAATGGTTTATTATTTTTCTATATAGATCACTCGTCTACAAAATCACCAACCATCCAATATGAAAAAAAAATAAAAAATAAAAATAAAAACGCTGCAAATTATTACACAATGGTTTATTATTTTTCTATATAGATCACTCGTCTACAAAATCACCAACCATCCAATCCGAAGAAAAAAAAAAAAAAAATCAAAAAAAAAAAAAAATAAAATTAAAAAAAAAAAATCAAAATCACCAAATATCAATTACATTTCGATCAGATCTAATTTGAACGGAGATTAGGCCTCTTTTGCGATTCACACTCGTGTTTTGATTTATATATATATATTTCAAAATAAACACTTAAATTTTCGTAGGAAGCGAACGGTTTGTCCTACAGACCTCGGCGTGGTCTCAAAAAATTCTAAAAATTCTATAGAATCTTAAATTGAAGGAAAAACAATACCTTTATATCAAAATTTTTTGAGTTAGGGCGTTTTCAAAATTTCAAATTTGATTTTGGAACCCTTAGGAGTGACCTACATCAACCAAAAGCTTCTGGGCACAACTAGACCCCAAGTGGAGCCTACATCCCAAATTTCATCAAAATCGGTCAATGCTAAGTGGCAAAAGTGCCGCGTACGGCGGACGGACGGCCAAATTTTTATTCGATTTTTGGATTCTACGTACCTTGAAACGTAAACCATCAAATTTTGAGGGGGTGTTAAAATTTTTTTTTCTTGGTCGATTCCAAAGGTTCATTATTGAAAATAATAAACCAAAATTTGTCCGCAGAGCAAAAACTGCGATGGGTTTCTTATGTTTATTGAATCTCTCGATTCGAACAAGAAAGTCTACCAAGTGGGCGTAGCACATGGCGTCCTCATATCCATAACTCATGAAGACTGTATAGATGAACCTTGCACGAACCTCATTAGGAACCATCTACTTGCCAACTCGCACAAGCTCGGTTAAATGGTGATCTGGTGGATCTGGTTTTGTATGGTGAATCTGGTGGTACTCTGGTGTATCTGGGGTGGTTTATTGAATCTGGAGGTGCTCTTGATGATCTGATGGTATTCTTTTGAATCTGGTGATGGTCTTCGGAACGTCATGATTAGCCCGAGTAGGGGCGTCCTCAAATAATGGAACAACCAATTAACGCAAACTTCTTCTATTATTTAATATTAGTAGCACTTTATCCTACAGAGGCTCGAAAAACGTATCTTAGCTAGGTGCTGCTTTGGTGAGATATTAGCTTTTGAAATAAACCAGGGTGTTTTAACAAACACCCTAGAGAGCTACTCACAGTCTTCATTTTGTATCAAAGCGGTCCTCTAGGGATACTGGGATTTTGAGGGATTCAGTCCACGCTGGATACGCAGCCCTTCATTAATGAACGATGACGATTTTCACAAAATCCTGATATAAAACGTGGACCACGCAATCCGACGGACTAAGGACGCAAGAGAAGACGCCAAGACAAAGAGATAGGCAGAAATTTGGGTGTGCACGTGTGGTACTGCTTCCCGAAGAAGAAAGACCGATCGACAATGGTATGAGGTTGATGATTGTCAGGTCAAGGGACGAGGACGTTAGACTTCGAAGAAGTGGAATCCACACCAAGTAAAACCGGAGGAAGACCGCATTGACGAAAAATTCAGTGGATAAGCGGCTTGTCGTGACAAAATATGTCAACCAGTATTTAATACTGGTAGGAGGTGGCACTGATGCAAAATCACAATCACGGTATGAATAATCTACCTACCTTATATTTTGTTGGGCGTATATAGTGGCCTGGTGGTGCACTGGGGGATTCGGTGGTGTTCTTGTTGATCTGGTTTTATATGGTGAATATGGCAGGTATGATGGAGGTCTAGTAGAGTTCTGGGAAATATCTATAAGTGAGGAACTCTTTCAACATAATATGTATTTGCTGGAGCTTAGGTATAAATGGTGGAATGATAATATCATTCCACCATTTATACCTAAGCTCCGGCAAATACTCCCTTACGCCTAAGTAATGTTATATTTTCACTGTTCGAGACACATCGACTGCCAATCAATACAATAGACCTTTTATTCTAACCTATAAGTATTGATTATAAGTATAGAAGTAAGTATTGGAAATGACCGACAAAAACGTCTCATATGCAAGCGACATGAATCCTCTTTGTCATTCGAGCACTCGGTATTCTCAGAGAATAATTCGGTCGACGATTTCGCCGCTGGAGGCTATTTGTGCCAGTCCTTAGTGGCATGTTCGTTTTGGGATCGCGAGACCACCAGACTGTGACGGGCCCCCCAAAGTGCATTCCACTTGGGTTTATTGTCTTCTTATCCCCACGAAAACTACGCGTTTCCCACCTACAACCGACCTCTCTCCCGCTGTTAGGTGCCATTCGCCTTTTTTTCTCCCAAAAAATGTGTTACGTTCTTTGTGTCGGGAGACACATCTTAAATCTTCAAAGATATATCTTACCGTTTATCGCCTCCGATGTTCAATTTATACGTAGCTATAAAAGTCTTTTTCAGATGGGTCAAGTTTCGAGTTTAATCGGGGAAACATATTGAAACTCATTTTCAACAGGAAATACACACATTATAAAAAACTCTAAATCACATTTGGCTGTCCACCAAACTTCTAACGGGGAAAAACATCCTACCTCTAATTTGTCACTACCATGGTCAGGAAAGCTTACCTACGAGTATATCTATGCAAAAGGTTCAAACACAATCTTCAAAATTAAAATATTTGTAGAATTTTCCGATTCATGAATTTGGGAACCATTTTGGTTCCATGAACCTATTTATTACTAGTGATTTAGGCTAAATCCAACAACATCACTTTACATTTGAAAACGGGACAAGGTATTTTGATTCTGCAGGCGGGTTGTTCCTCTGGTTTCACATAGAATTGTGAGTAATTAATTCGATTTTTTTGTTACACACATCCAAAAAACATTATTTAAAAATTTTGAACATTTTCAAAAACGCTGTAAATTACTACGCAAAGGTTTATTATTTTTCAACATAGATTACTCGACTGCAAAGAACACGGCTTTACCATTGTTACTCCCAACCAACATAAAGGAAAACATCGATCGGTCAGCTAAAATTTGAACGGAGATTAGCCCTAAATGGAGCCCACATACCAAATTTAATCAAAATCGGTCAATGCTAACTGAGGAAAGTGCCGCGTACGGCGGATGGACGGCCAAATTTTTGTTCGACTTTTGGATTCTACGTACCTTGAAACAAAAACCAACAAATTTTGAGGCAGGTTAAAATAATAAACCAAAAGTGGCTTGCAGTGGACTCTTAAGAATACAATCCATTGTAACGGAGAAGTACCATATTGACCAGACAACTACTGGACTCTCACATCACCACCAGGCTACCATCATGTTCACCTTAGCAATAACATATTTACCAGACCACTACCAGACTCACCAGCCAATCATAAGATTTACCAGAGCACCACCAAATTCACGAGACCTCTACCAGAGATGCCGAACCACCCCCAGCCACACCAGACCACCATCAGATTCACCATACCACTATCAGATGTACCAGACAACACCATATTCCTGACCTCTACCAGACTCACCAGACCGCCATCAGATTAACAAGACTACCACACTATCCACACCTGTCTCTTTGTGCCAATTTCCTATCGAGGTGGAAGAAATTCGTCCTGTCTGAGCAGCCGCCATTCTAAATGACAATTAAAATGGCGGCTGCTCAGATAAGATGAAACTGGCTCTCTCCTACTAATTTATTGTTTTTGTTTCACGAAAATGTGGGGGAAGGGGTGGGATGGGGGCACGCTATGGTCGGCTATTGTACAACGGATCACATCTTTCAAGCTTTTTAACGCATCTTCTGTAACCTTGCGTTCAGTACTTCAAAAAGAGCGTTTGCTCTCGCGGGATCGCACCTCTCGAGCATTTTCCCTCTTTTCTCTCCTTCAACGTGCAGAAGAATGCGTGACAGTTTATGAAAAGCCGGATAAAAACGCCTGAAGGAGACCATTTTCCCGAGAATACAAAAAAGGTGACGCAAGAAGGCTAAAAAGAGAGGTCTAGCCGGTGTAGCTTTTTTTTTCCTGGTCGCATCCCCATTTTTGTGAAAAGGTCGAGGAAAAAAAAACTATTGTTGCATCGAGTAGGGCTATTTTTCCGCTGGGATGTGGTCCTTTTTAGAGTGAGCCTTTTGAACGGTTAGTGACCCGTTGAAGGAACCGTTGAAAAGTTGTAAGTGCGACGTAAAATCCGCGTAGGTAATTCAAAGGTCAAAATCCAATTTATCTGGAGAAATTAACCTTTAGATCAAGCTTATAACATAACATATTGTGTTATTTTGATTTCTGCGTGTTAATTTTGTTGAAAATACAAAACGGTGACCTATAGTTTTGTAGACGAGGCAAACCCACCTACAGGTATAACCATTCCGAGTGAAGCTGAATGAGTTGGGAAAAACGTGCAGTTTTGTAACCAGGAAATGATATCAAAGGATGTTGCACAAAGACCCAAATTGTTTGTTCACATCGCGCAATTTTAAAGAAGATGAATTATTAGAGTGACTTTTGTAGGATCCACATCGTTGTTGAACAACTTCTGACTCGTCCCGATGAAACTTTCAGGAATGAACTTCACACAAAGACACGAATATCTATGTTAATAAAAGCAAATAAATATCCCTTCACAGAGGGAGGCAGGGGTCTTGAATATACTTGAATGAGAATATTGCCGATGGTATGTGAAAATCACATTCGTGTTTCAGTTCTTTTTGGTTTATTATTTTCTATGATGAACCTTTGGAATTGACCAAGAAAAAAAAAATCCCCCCCCCCTCCCCTCAAACTTTGTTGGTTTACGTTTCAAGGTACGTAGAATCCAAAAATCGAATAAAAATTTGGCCGTCCGTCCGCCGTACGCGGCACTTTCTTCAGATAGCATTGACTGATTTTGATGAAATTTGGTATGTGGGCTCAGTTTGGGGTCTAGTTTTGTCCCAAAGATTTTGGTTGATGTAGGTCGCTTCTAAGGGTTGAAAAATAAGGTTTGGAATTTTGAAAACGCCCTAACGCAAAAAATGTTGATATAAAGGTATAGTTTTTTCTTAAAGTTATTTAAGATAGTGTAAAAATTTTAGAAGCCACGCGGAGCTCTGTTGGAAAAACCGTTCGCACCATACGAGAATTTGAGGGATGGACTTACGATAAATAAGAAACACGAGTGTGAATCGCAAAAGAGGCCTAACCCCCGTTGGAATTTTAGCTGACCGAAATGCGGTCGATGTTTTTCCTCATGTTGTTTGGTGGTAACAATGGCAAAGCCGTCTTCTTTGCAGACGAGTGATCTATATTTCAAAAAAAAACCTTTGTATAATAATTTGCAGCGTTTTCCAATCAATATCGACGTCGTTATTGGAGACAATAGTCCATTATGTGCAGTAGACCACCGGATCGACTATACCGTGACTAGAAGCAGTAGACCACAATCACATTAAAAGAACACCACCAAAACCACCGGACCATCCTAGTTTCACTATACCAAGACTAGGTGAAGCACACCACCATCAGATCAACAAGAACACCACCACATTCACCAGACAACCACTAGATGTACAAGACCACCACCGATTTCTTCGTCATAAGAATCACTAGACCACTAATTGGTTCAATAGACCAATACAAGTTATAGTATACCTCTACTAGATGGAGTAGAATATCATACGATTAGCAAGAACACCACCATATTTTCTGGACCACCTCCGAACTCACTACATCGACACTAGATTCACTATAACTTTAATAGGTACAGTAGACCACCTTCGGATTAAAAAGAACACAACCAAATTCACCAGATTTACTCTACCATCAATAGGTACTGTACCTGTAACGACGTCGTCCACCTTCAGATTGACAAGAACACCAACAAATACAGCAGACCATTACTAGATTCAACAGACTACCGCTATATTTTCTGGGCCACCACCAAAGTCGCCTCGTATACCAAACTTGATGAATTTTGGATCTTGGCCACAAAAAACAAGTGGGTGTGGCACATAGCTCCCTCGTATCCTTAACTCAATTGTATAGACGATCCGATGCATAGTAGTTAATCTCAAAACATCAATCTCTAAGTACCTTCCACTACCCTCGAAGGGTAGTTCATATCTACACGCTGATATGAACAATCCTGAAAAATTTCGTCAAAATCGGATGGAAAATGTAGGATTTATGGCTGTTATAAGGAATTCACGTTTGCGCATGCGCAGCAACTACTATCAGTCTGGGGGAGATGATTTTCGTAGGGACCTTCTACACGCCAATGCGAACAATCCTAGAAAATGTCATCAAATTCGGATGAACAATGTAAGTATAAAAGGAATGTACGTTTCCCCATACGCAGAGACTACTGTCAATTTTAAGGCCGAGATTTTCATAGGGGACCGTCTACAACTTAATCCGCATAATGCCTGAAAATTTCATCGAAATCGGACAATAACTTCGTATAGTTATGTCGGTGACAAGGATTTCATGACAGACACACAGACAGACAGACACGGAACCAAAATTGTTCAGAAAGGTCTGAAATGTAAAACGCGACTGGAAATTTCGATTTTGGAGAATTTTTTTTTTTCAACCCTGAAAAGTGTAAACAAAGCTTCCGCTACCTTGGTAGACTCGGAAGCAATACTCAAAAGTATTAAGTTATTTGAGGAAAGTAGGAAGGTGAGGAAACTAGTGTGAAGAATTGGACATGTAATAATTTATTCTATACAAAACAGTGTTGAATATTGTGTAAAACCTGACATGCTGATAGTTGAGCGTACTCAAGGTTATCGTTTGTGCCTATTCACCGAGCAAAGGTTGCTCTCCGTCCAAAATGAGATTTTTTTTTCGTGCTCCGTGTGACGGTCTTCCATTTGTCTATGACAGCGTTAGTTGAAGGACTTGAAGTGCATCCACCTCGAATTCGCGATGGTGCTAGTTGCACTTCCAGACGAGGTAGCGCTGGTGTTTGGCTGATTTCTGTACGACCTAAACGAGGAGTGAGGAACCTGAATTGAGGGCCTGTAGTGGAACAGGAAGACCTCCTCTCATGGTTCTGCTAAACAGCTGATAACATCAGTTGAATAAATGAAGATAAATCATTGTCGGGATGCTAAATGATGTAGGTACCGACTGATTTAATATCGAGATCAATTTTAAGTAAAAACAAAACAAAAAAACAATCATTTCAGGTTGGATTTTCGTCCGACTGTCATTCTCCAAAGGGGAGATCAGAATTGGTTCCGATGATTTCGTTCATGGCTTCCCATTGCCTCACCGCCCTGGGTTGGGACAAAGGGGGCGATGAGAGCACCGGACGCCGAAAAACGACGCTGCCGGCGATGAGCCTTGAACCCACGACCCCCAGTCGGTCAAAAGTCCACCGCAAAACCCCCCTAGCCACACCGGACCCCCTTATCGGGACCAATAAGGTCTTCGCTTTACGGAATAAGGCTGTAAGGGGTTGTGGTGGGGAGTTTCTCTAGACATTACATTCAGAAATTGTATCGATAACTCAACTACAAACTTAGTACCTTCATATATGAGTTTTTCTCTATCTAATTTACCGATTATTCACACTTAGAGAGTATGTGACGTACGTTTTGATGGTTCTTGATAAGTGAGGAAACTATGCGAAATACGCACTTGGCAGTTGATCACACAGACGCAAATAAACTTACATCCACTCGATAATTCAAAAGATAAACCACAAGGTTAGTTTCGGAATGAAGTTATTCCTGGTTTCAGGTTTATTCATGATAGTATGTACTACGTATCTACACTGTTACTTATGAATGCACTGGGCTCAGTGTGCTTACAGTGTACACACATGTTCTTACGTAGGACACTAGATACTATAATCTGTTTTAGAGAGACAAGGCTCACTTACAAATTGAAAGCCCGACTATTCCACATTATTCACTCAGAAGACATTGTCTTGCCCGCAACACTTAATACATGGAGGAAGGAAGGTAGGACGAGAGGAAAATATCTTTTCTGCAGATTTATCAACGTCTACCTCTACCACCTATACAACGACGCCTGGTATACGGCCGTGTTTATGTAACTGCTTCTCATTCACATGATGATACCGGGATAATAGAAAGAAAAAACTTAATTTCCAACGACAAACCTACATAAGATACCTGTGAACCGGCATTGACGTATCTTTTCTTGGATGAAGAAATATGAATAATTTAGAATAAATTCAGCATGAGTTAATGAGGGAATTTTCAAGGATATCTTCTATCCTATGGTTAAGAAAATCGAAATACGAGATGAGAGATTGTTTAGCCTTGTGGGCGTGGCACTTAGCATAAATCTTGATCAAAAGCCTTGATCAAAAAATTTAAAATACTCTCCTTGTCATCAAAAACTCACTGAGTACGCACACGTAAATTTTTATTTATTTTTCATATTTCCTGTAAACCACACTTACATATTGTATGTACAGGGTATGTTTTGAGTATTTTAAGAGTAATGGTTTAAGTCTCCACGATCGAAGAATACCCCCTCGGCTATTGAATTTTTGGATCCAACAAAATTTGTTGACCGTATATTTAATATACGGAGATTTTCATTATTTATATAAATTGTCTATATAAATATTTACATTTTTTTTGACAATTTTTGCTTCCTCACTACCGAAGGTAGGGAAGCTTTGTATTCGTGAAAGAAGTGAAACAAAAAATGTCCTCCAAAATCAAAATTTCCACTTGCTTTTTGCGTTTTAGAGCTTCTCGAACAATTTTGGTTCAGTGTCTGTCTGTCTGTCTGTCTGTCTGTCGGTCTGTCTGTGGTCAATCCTTGTCCCGGGCAAAACTATACTAACCTGTGGTCCGATTTTGATGAAATTTTCAGGGATTGTGCGGGTTAGGTCCTAGACGGTCCCCTATCAATTTCAGCACCTTCGGACCAATAGGAGCGAGTGCGCATGCGCAAACGTGAATTTCCTGGAACCTCGGTTTCTCGGTTTCTAAAGAACCGATTTTGCTCAAATTTGGAGGTTGGTTAGGGACTAACTTCTAAGAGACACCCTATAAGTTTCAATCAAATTGGTCAAGCAATAGCCGCTGCGCATGCGCGAACTTTAAATTTATTGTTACAACCAAAACTCCGCAACTATTCAACCAATGTCGATGAAATTTTCAGGGATTGTGTGGTTTAGGTCCTAGACGGTGGACCGCTAAATAAAATTCTACGTTGAAAATACAAAATATTATAAACTATTATGTATAATAGTATATAAGGTATACCTTATAAAATACCTTATAAGTAAATAGTATATAAGGTAAAATAGTATATAAGGTATACCTTATAAGGTATAATATATAAGGTATACCTTATAAAAATTATAAAAATATTATAAACATTAATACCTGCAACCCTATCTTGCATATTATCGCCAATATTTTGGTATTCAATAACTCTTTGAATCATAATTTTTTCGCCAACTGATTCTATACGTCCATGTTACAATGAGTGAGGAAGCTATACTGCCCACCCAACTTGGCAGACGTTTTAATTTTTGACTCTGTATTTATATCAGAAATGTGGTGCATAAGAATCTCTATATTTTGGTATTTAACTCCATGTAAGTATTACTATAATTGCGATGGTAGTGACAATTTAAAACCTAAAAACACGTTTAATGGCCGTTTAAAGAACTATTTTTGAAAATTTGGACCCCTCATGTTTGTCCAAAATGATTGGCTAACGAACTCGTATTTTCGTTTGTTATTATGAACATTTAGGCTAAAACTAAGTTTTAGGCAAAAAATATGTTTTTAGGCAAAAATACATTTATGATAATAAATAAGTCTTATTTATTATTCTAAATGTATTTTTGCGTAGTAACGCTATGTCGTACTCAAGTTATTCACATATACCTATCATTATTTAAAAGGTATACCTGCATAATATAATATATTATAAAATTAAAACAATTCCTGAAGTTTTTTAAAGAACCATAATATGGTTCTTTAAAAAAACAATTCAATTTCTCCCTTGCGAGGGAAAAACATTAAATCATGTTTAATGTTTTTCCCTCGCAAGGGAGAAATTAGATTGCCGATCACTCAGCTGATCAGTGACCACTCAGGCGCCTTCAGCATTCTCCATTGACCCTGCTTCTCAAATTTCAGCTTCCTGCGTTCAACAGGAGAGAAAATGGCCTTGGAGCTCACTCAGCTGATCAGTGACCATCTTGGTACAACTAGATCCCAAATGGAGCCGATATAACGTGGTAACTAAGAAATCGGTCCGTGGTAACTAAGAAAAAAAAACGTTGCAGATTTGCGTGTCGGAATTCACAGAACGACCCCCAGCCCTAAAACATTAAACATGTTAAAAACTTCAGGAATCGTTTTAATGTGATCCAAAACGGATTTCGGTGAGAAAAACTCGGCGCTTTGCGCCTCGGCGGGGGGCTCCGCCCCCCTGCACCCCCCGGTTTATTTCTTTTTCCATACTCTGTATGAAATCATAGGAACACAGAATGTGTTTTTGCGATGCTAGTCATCCGTTAAATAAAAAACAACAATAATAAATGTGGAGTCTTTGGCAATAATAAAATAAATAATTGTTAGACATTTAATTTGGTCTAAAACCCTATAAATGTTATATAAATAAATATGTAACTACAAGAAAAATACTATATAAATTGAGAGCTTTCCAACGAATGGTGAACAATTTCTGTGCAATGAACACTGCGGGAGTTCTATTTCCTTACCAACGGCTTGGTTGCACGTGAAAATCATTATAAAAGGCGCGTAACGGTTTTTTCTGTCGCTTTTTCGTGACGATTTTTTTTCGGTAGGTCATCGCAAAAACACATTCTGTGTTAAAAAATCATAAAAAGTTGTGATGCAAACTGAACATAGTGGGGATTAACCGACAATGAAGAAAGAAAATGAAATTTAAACACGGAATAATGCCACCCAGGCTAAAGGAGAACAAACAATTGTTAAGTAAGTTGTTTATTACATGAAAGTAAGGATTTCGGTTTTCAGGGCTTCGCAGATAAAACACGGTACCTACTTAACGGTAGGTACTTTAAGTCCAGAACTTGAATTATCTACTTACGAAGCTATAACTAGAAATGAGGTGAGATGAACCTAACCTCCTCAGAGAAAGATATCTATTATGGGCTATTTTCTCGCTGCGTGGAAAATTTTACGTATGCATGCTAGGAACTAGTATGATATTTTCGATAGGTTCGAGGAAAGGAAGGACTGGATTCTCCGTGGATCTTAGACAACATGGGCTGACGTCCGACGGGAACACGTTTTGCGAGGATTAGCTGGAGTGCTGGAGAACTTCTGATTTTTGTCGGTAGGTACCTGAAACTGTTATCAAAGACAAAAGGTTGAGAACTGGTTCGTTACTAAGGTTTTCGGGATTGCAACTTTCAGTGCAGACGGCTTCAAGTTTTCTTACAAACAGTTCAGGATGTAGACGAATTTCAAGCGAGAGATTTCACTGGTGTCTTGGTAGACAAAGAACGAAGAACGAAGTTATACGAGAATCTCATTGTGTTTGACGGGAAAATTGACGCACCACGCGGAGCGTTGTATTATCTTACCCGCCGTTTCTCCATAGTGTCCCCAGAAGGCCTCGATAAATTCGCGACTTCTTTAGGTAGCGATGTGAAGACGACGTGAATTTACGTTAAATCCCTATGAGGAGGATCCCTATGGCATACGAAATTTTGTTGAGGAAGAGAACATTCAACATTCGCAGAACGAGACGAGACGATAGAAAAGAACAAAATGACCGCAAGTACTTCTTCCCCAGACAGCAGCACCTTCTTGATCCGATTCCTGCCACTTTTTATTCATAAAATGTTCGTTAAAATTGCAGGGTTTCATATAAGTTCTAAGAAATTGTTAAACACTGAAGAAAACGGTAACGGTTTTTTCGTGTTTGAAGCCAATATACCATAAAATTATTTCAAGATGCAGCGAGGTTAGTCTTCAAGGTAGGAATTAAAGGTAAGCATTGGCTAAAACTCCCGAAACCGCTAGAATTTAAATGTGGCGGAAACTTCAAAAGTTCATTCATGGCACAAAGTCCACGCTAAAATTGTTGAGTCCATTGCAATAGCTTCATTTTCCTTGAAAATTCGCTAAAAAGATTTGAACTAGGTAATGCTTATTAATGCTATAAATCTCGAGTGGACTTTGAGGTGGAAAAAACAAAAATATGAAAGACAAGATCTCCAGCAGGCGATATTTGTCCGTAGGTTTATTGTGAGTGAAGTTCCACGTAGTTACTTGATTTAGACATATCTGCAGGTGTACTCCGTGGCGTCACCACCCGTGTCTAGCTCGGGACTTACTTGGATGGAGGTATTTTTTATGAAGCACTTTACTACTTCCTGTATTCTTTAATATTGACGGTAGTTGTATTGATTTAGAAAAATACTAGGTACCTACGTAAGATATCATCCCGAAGCATCTCTATGGAAGTAATAGTAACTTTGTTCTACCCATGTTGGTACTTCTACATTTATTCTTGACTTGTTATGACATAAGAACTATTACCTAATGTAATAACACTAACAACCCAATTAGCACTAGGTAATAAATATGTTTCTAATATTGCTTAGTAATCAATTTATTGTATTTTACTTTCCTTCGTCTCATGGACCTGACTAAGGATCTACCTAATTTGTTGTTCTGTATTCAATAATGCCTTCTGCTTTACTTCTGTGTTTTCTAAAGCAAGCAAATAGACTTACAGAGTTGCAACAAGTGACCAGTGTGTACTGGGTACATCATTTAAACCTCCATGGTCATATTATGATTAAAGTAAATACATAAATCATGGATTTACTTTAATCTAAACTAAAATGCTATAAGTGGCCTCATAAAACTCGTACATTGTTTGAAGCTTGCAGTAGATACTTGTTTTCAGCAGTAGGTACTCGGCTGAGTAGGTGTACTATGCACGAAGACCTTAATCACGCCTGCTCCTTTGTTGAACATTAATCAGCCTCAACGAGGTTCATGTTTAACAAATTGAAAGTCCGATCAATCGGCTTAATCCACTCAGTAGACATTGTCGCGACTGCAACACTTGATACACCGAGGAGAGGAGGGAATAACGAAGGTGAATATTTGCAGATTTATCAACGTCTTCCTCGGCTACCTACACGAACGACATCTGGTATACGGCCGCGAAACTTTCTTATTTTTATCACCGCCTTTATATCCGCTTGTCGGAGCATCAGACACTGTCATGATACCCGAAACCCTCTCCTCCTTCTACAATGTCTACGAAGATTACAAGGAATAAAATTCCACCTTCTCAGGAGGTGTTAATAACCTAAGGCGTAAACCCCAGTAAAAAAGAAGAACGCACAGCTCTGGAGGTGAGAGGTCTGTAGACTTGCCTCAGACAAACAATTATTTCGTCGTCAAAAGGTAATTAAGGATACTCGGGAAACCAGTTTGAAGGCCTCAGCTTTTACAGACGCGGATGCATCATTGTGATGCTGGCGAGGAGGAAGACGGTCTCTGCGATTATTCTGCAATTTATTTTTAGTGACGAAGGCATTACGACTACGGGCAGAGCTCGGAGAAAAAGGTTTTTTCTTTTGGATGAAGAAGCAAGCGAAGCGAAAAAATTCAACAGGATGTTGCTTTAAGGATGAGGAGGAAGTGGTCTAAAAATGGCGAATGCTCGAATTGTAACCTTCAGGAGAAAACTGGCCTAATCCGGAAAAGTAGTCCTAAGTACTGTTTTGGACCAGTTTCCTAGTATGATTTTTTTCCTGTTTCCGATTTTTGGATTGGACTAGTTTTTAAAAGCCCAAAGATGCTTACAGGAAGTCATCAAAAGTGATATTCGATAGAAGATGTGGGATCAGTCTTTTTACGAGGTGTTTGTAAAATTTGCTCTTCGAACCATCTTTATGAGGATTTTGCTGTAAGAACTGGGAGAGACAAAAGTGGATTAGAACCCCTTAGACGGAAACTGAACCAATCAGCGGGTTATTATTCCGAAGACTATTAAAATCCCGAAATAACACAATTACAAATATGTTCATAGAAGTGAGATGAATTCAAAGAACGGAAACACTGATTATTATCTCAGAACAATTGGAAGTTAGGCCTCATAGTTGCTTGGTAGAGCAAGTCTTGTTGGAAATTGTACCTACTTTGTACCCAACCTTCCTTCCATATCTTCCTTCCCTGGCTGAGCCACCACAAGCCACCAACCTTCGAATCTCAATTCATATTTAAATTATTCCTGATTTGACCAAGGTATCACTATTGTCACCAAAACCATCAAAGGTACTCCTCAGAAATCCCTAAGTGCCACTAGAGTAACCAAAATTAAACAGCATTTAAATTTAATAAACAGCATAATTTGGCTATTGGAAGTCTCAAAATACAGTTATGACAAAAATTTTCAAGGAAGTTTTCAAAATTTTTGTCGTAACATCATTTTTAACTTCTAATATATTTTATTGGATGAAATAGAATGGGGTAGCACTATGTGCAGAAACCAATTATTCTAATTTCAAATTTAATTATTTTGAGTAATAGAGTAAGGCCTACAAGGGTGGTAGCAAGTTGCAACAAACCACCTTGCAAATAGGTACCTACCTATTGGAAGTAATACTCGAAGGACCACAGCCTTGTATGGCTGAAATAAAGACAATGAAGAAAAGGCAAGTGAAATGAGAAAGCTAGAGTGTTTAGTTTTCAAGAATGGTATAATGAAAATTGAAGGCATGAGCACCTAGACTCCCTACCTACCTACAACTCCTATGGCCATGGAATGGAAATATGTATGCTAATTATGTATGGTACCGTGATGCTGAGGCCGTGTTGGTAGGTATCCTTGTCCCAAAATTCCACTCCAGAGATCCAGAAGGTTCGTGTGGTCTGGCAAAAGAGGGAGTGTGAAGATGTGAAATGTTGCAACACTCTTCAACCCTTGAAAAATGTCCTGGAAAGGCGGGATTCGAGGTTCCTGAGTGCAAAACCGGTCTCACAGTATTCAAATGGCAGGAGAAACGGGAGGCAAACTTGTTCAGTTAATCGTGATCACAATTTTCGTTTTTCTTGTTAAGAGAGGCTCTCACTTTTTCGTTAAAAGGAACTGTAATGGCCTCCCACCACCAAGAGCATGGATCATGGAAGACCGGTGAGAAAAACGGTAGATCCACCGAAGAATGTAGGAAGTTGGTAGCCCTGAACGCCATGGAAGGGTGCCTCAGTTGGTGAGATGCCGGTGTGAAGCGGTACAGACGTGATGTCATCATGGAAGATCGCGAGTTGCATACACATTTAGAGCAATATAAAAGAAATCCGAGGATGTATAAATCTACAAGTAGCATGATAATTCCCCCTGAATTCTCCCACAATACCGAGTATGTGTGCGCAACATGATAAAGCACCTAAACCAAATATTAATTTGAATTTCACGGAGGCAGTTTTCCATGTTCTATTTGAACAGCTGTCTTCCACGAGGTTTGCCCCCTAAAGTTACGTGTATTTCGCACTGGTTGGCATTCCTACTTATGACTGATAACAAGAGTCCCGCGTTCAGAGGAGAGATAAGAGAGAGAAGAAGCAAAAAACTTTAGTGAAATGATGCATTGTGAAAATGAATAATAAGTGGTGTCATGCAAAATAGGAAGTGAGACGATCGTGCATGCAAATGAGTCGTAAATCCATGCAGGTATGTGCCATTTCTGATCATACTCCCCCCATTTACGACTCTGGACAGCTGGTTTCCTCATTGGTGGGTAGAGGGATGAGCTTCACTGAAGGCCGCTTAAGTGTTCCTTTCTGGGTCTTCAGCGTCACAACGCGGACAACCCCATCCTGCCCTGGATGGACATCGAGAACTCTTCCCATAGGCCAGCAGGATGGCGGAGCGTTCATATCAGTGATGAGCACGAGGTCCCCGATCCTCAGGTTACTCGGACGATTTAACCATTTGTTTCGTGTTTGTAGGGTGCTCAGATACTCGAGACGCCATCTCGACCAAAAGTGCTGAACCCTCTCACGAATCAGCTGCCAGCGGTTCAGGCGGTTTGCCGGAACATCAGAGAAGTCAGGCTCAGGTAGCGCATTCAAGGGTTGGCCAATGATGAAGTGTCCTGGGGTGAGAGTTTCAGGATCATGTGGGTCATCTGAGACAGGTTGGAGAGGGCGAGAATTCAAGATTCCTTCTATTTTGACGAACATAGTGGACAATTCATCTTGGGTATATGCTTGGCTGCCCATTGTTTTGTAGAGAAGACTCTTAACAGACCTAACTCCAACTTCCCATCCACCTCCGAAGTGTGGAGCAGATGGCGGGTTGAAACTCCATTGGATGCCAAGATGGGAGGTTGAGCCAGCAATAGATGCTTGCGTTTCTTGGCTCGTTATCCAATCTTCCAGGTCGCGCAAGTAGTTTGCTGTTCCCACGAAATTGGTACCGCAGTCAGACATCATACGATTGGGAACTCCTCTTCTTGCAGTAAACCTGGAGAGAGCGTCGAGAAAGCTTTCAACTGTTAGTGAGGTGACAAGTTCTAAATGGTATGCACGTGAGGACATGCATACAAAGATGCTCAGATAACATTTATGAGTGAATGCCTTGCGGCGTGCTGTCTCTCTACAAAGAAAAGGACCAGCAAAATCCACACCTGATATCAGGAAAGGCCTGACACCTGCAAAGCGAGTATGTGGTAAGTCTCCCATGAATGGCGTTATTGGACATTTGAAAAACGAGTACAAACTGTGCAGCAATGTTTCACTAGCCTTACAAGATTTCGGGCCCTTGGCATCCAGTAATTCAAACGAAGCGCTGCAAGAAGTGTGCTAGGGCCAGCATGATGATTGGCTTTGTGTAAATGTCGTACGATCAGCAGTGAGAAATGACACTTTGCTGGTAGCAGCAAAGGATGTTTTTGGTCCATAGGAATGGGTGCCTTGCTGAGGCGGCCTCCCACTCTTATCAATCCATGTGAATCCACAAACACTGCCAAGCGCCGAAGCTCCAGAGGCAGTGAATCATTTGAGGAAGAAGTGAACACATTTGGGAAATAAGCGTGCTGAACCAGTTGAATGCAATGGTGATTGGCTGCTGTAATTTCCCCCGATGACAGTGATCCAGAAGCACGGCTACTCTTGAACTTCTTCAACACACGAGAATTAGCAATGAATCGCTTGATGTATGCAATGACTCTGACCAATCGCAACCAGGAAGAATGACGTTCACTATATCTTATGAAACCCTGACAGTTATTGACAGATATCAAGGCAAGCCTCGTTGTACGGAGTTCGGGCACTTCAATACTTAGCGTATCATGTGATTGTGGCCACTGCTCAATGGGCTTGCATGCCCAAGTTGGACCAGTCCACCATAGTGGATGGTTTTGGATTGCTGAGGG
Organism: Apolygus lucorum; assembly: GCA_009739505.2. Lineage (NCBI taxonomy): Eukaryota > Metazoa > Arthropoda > Insecta > Hemiptera > Miridae > Apolygus > Apolygus lucorum. The sequence goes on from CM019169.2 coordinate 9,516,842, forward strand.
TAGAGCGCCTCTGGATCCCACATCTGCAGGGTTTTGCACTCCCTTGATGTGGTGCCATTGTTCTACTTGTGTGGATTGAAGGATCTGTTGCACCCTGTTTGCCACAAATGTTTGCAAGAGGTGAGGCATCGATCTGAGCCATGCAAGGACAATCATAGAATCCGTGAAACAAAAAACTTCTGTGATGCCGAGTTCATCTTTCAGTGGTTCAATAGATTTCAGAAGTTCGGCAAGGAGCAATGCTCCGCAAAGCTCTAGACGAGGAATGGTCACCATCTTCAAGGGCGCAAGGCGAGTCTTTGCCTTCAGCAATGTCAGCGTGACACTAGAGCCCTGTGATGCGCGCAAATAAGCTACTGCACAATAGCCTCTCTCAGAGGCATCTGAAAAACAAAGCAGTTGGTATGTTGTGTCTGTCTTAGGCAGACAGCGAGGTATGGATATTTTTGAGAGGACATGAAGTTCAGAGGTATACTGCTCCCAGAGATTCTTGACATCAGCTGGAACCTCCTCATCCCATCCCAGGTTGGATTTCCAAGTCTCCTGCATGCAGCACTTAGCATAGAAAACCACTGGAGCTAGGTAGCCTAGAGGGTCGTAAAGACGTGCAATGGTTGATAGTATAATCCTTTTGGTGAAGCCTGGGGTGGGATCTGAAACTTCATAGGAAAGAGTGTCAGAAGTGGGACACCATTTCATTCCCAAAATCTTTGTAGGAGCTAACTCTTCTGCACAAAGGTCCACTGAAGATGATGGGGAAGCAACCCCTTGGAGCAGCGAAGGAAGGTTAGAGGCCCACTTGCTAAGGTGCATGCACCCTCTTCTCAAGATCTCCACAAGTTCACTCTTCAATTCAAAGAGCTCCTGCTCCGAATCCCTTCCCACAGCTATGTCATCGACATAAACATTGTTGAGCAAGGCGTGAGCAGCGTTAGGATAGGAAGGACCCTCGTCGTGTGCGAGCTGATGAATAACCCGTTGAGCAAGGTAAGGCGCGCTGCGAGTTCCATACGTAACAGTATTCAATTGGTAGAATGTTACAGGTTTACTTGGATCATCTCGCCAAGCGATTTGTTGGTAGCATCGTTCATCAGATTTAACATCAATTTGGCGAAACATTTTCACGATATCGCACGTGAATACATAACGATATCGTCTGAAGTTCAGTACAATGTTGCATATGTCCGCCTGTAGTTTTGGTCCTGTAAGCAGGTGATCGTTCAGGGAACCACCTATGGACCGACAACTGGCATCAAAAACCACACGAATCTTCCTCTCATCTCCATTGATGCGGTATACAGGATGATGAGGGATAACATATTTGGCTGGAGCAGTTGTTGCACTCATGTGTCCCAACTCTTCATACTCACTCATAAACTTGATGTAGTCCTCGCGTAACTGAGGATCTTTAGAAAGTTTAGCTTCAAGCGAGTACAGACGGGTAAGTGCCTGATTGACATTGGGCACCAAGTTGGGTTCATCTGACTTGAAAGGAAGTGAAACCACATACCTACCCTCTGTAGTGCGGGAATAGGTACTAAGAAAATGCTGTTCACAGCGATCATCCTCAGGTGAGAGGGCCGGCGACTGAGAGGGTTCTTCTAGCAACCAAAACTTTTCGATGAGTGCATCAGTATTGTTGTACGCTAGTAGTGAAATCGCATGCGAATGACAATTCTCACCATAAACTCTTCCAACCACCGTGAATCCAAAGATTGTCTCAATGAGACATGGCCCATCTTCGTAGATAACAACTGGTGCACCTGTGACCACCTCTGGATAAAGGTCAGCACCTATCAGGAAAGATATTGGACCAGGCTCAGTAAAGCCTGGGTCACTAAGCTGGTATGAACGATAATCATCCCACATGCTTGAATGTAATGATGTCTGAGGTAGAGGAGGTGTAATGGTGGGAACTACAATGGCCTCTGTCTTCAACGTGTCATGCTGTTTGCTGAGGTTGAATGAAAGAGGGACTTTCCCTTTGATATTGTGGAGTGGTGAATTATTCACTCCAGCTATGGCACCCTGGTAAGGTTTACAAACCATATTAAGTTTTGCTGCACATTTTGTGGTAATCATGGTGTATTGGGATCCAGCATCCAGTAAGCCTCTGAAGCTGTGTAGTCTACCCTGAGCATCAGGGATTTGTGCGACCACAGTTCCCAAAAGCACACCAGCCACTTCGGGAGAGACGCTTGTCCCAGAAAAGCCTGGCTTTTTGGAAGAGTCTGAGCTTTCAGAAGTACCAGGAGTTGGTGCTCGATCCTTAGGCGTCAGGTGAAGTGTAGTATGATGTTTACCATCACATTCGCGACATACAAAAGTTGAAGAACAATCCCTTGTGCGATGAGCTGGGTGCAGACAGTTTCTGCAACCTTGAAACTGCTTCAAGGCATTGAGACGATTGGGTGGATCCATTGCAAGGTACTGAGGACAAGAAGAAATGAAGTGGCGTTCACTGCACAAAAAGCATGAAGTGGTTGAGTCCCGTGGCTTGGCTTTGTTCTTCCCCAGATCCTGCTTAGCATTGTGAGCCAACAAGGCCTGTCCCTTCTTGTTGAATTTATTGGGAGTGGGCTGGGGTCTGGTTGGATTACTAGGTTTATCACCATGAAACTTAGGATTTGTGTTATCCGTGATTCTCAACACATGATAGCGTGACTGTACAAACTCCTTGAGAGTATCGAATTTTGGGAAAGAAGTACCAACATTCGCCAACTCGAAGGCTTGACGTGTTTTTGAGTCAAGTACACGAAGAGCTAACTCGCACAGTAAGTAATCCTCCAAATCTCCGATTCTCATGTTCTTCAAGGAAGAAATGCTTTCTGAAACCTGTGAGAGATACAGCTGCAAGGAATCAGCAGTTGGTCTGCCTGGAGGAATCTTAAATGTAAGAAGTCGCTCCAAATAAGAGGAAGCCAACTTACGTTTATCGTCATAGACACGAACTAGTGCGTTCCATGCCTGATCAAAATTGACACCGGTCACAGGGATGTGTTTTATGGAACCTAGGGCAGGTCCCTCCAGGTATGAAACAAGGTACTGGAAGCGTTCACCATTGCTGAGTGTTTGCTCTTCTTTGATGAGTGAGCAAAAAAGTTGTTTAAATGTGGGCCATTCTGCCCAATCACCTGAAAACCGTTTGATTTGAATTTTGGGTAAGATGGTTCTAGCCTTAGGTGCAGGCTGAAGCATACTAGATGAATTCATTGATACATCTAACAGCTGGGCTTGAGGTTGAGGCATGAGTTGCAAATGATAACTCTGACACAGATCATAATGATTCAGAGCTGTGGTGAGCAGGGCATCATCAGCCTGTGTTGGAAAAGGAGGATCGATGCTATACACCTCAGCCACATCAATTGCCTTATCCCACTCTTCTCTGAGGCGTTGAAGCGTAGTATCCACTGTGGTGAACATTCCCATGAACAATGGTTTGTCTGCTGCATTTTGAAGAGCAGAAGCACCTTTCTTGGAAATACGTTCAAGGTCACCAATAAGCACATTTATGCTACGTTTCAACTTCGCTAGTTGCCTGACACCACTATCAGAAGAAAGAGGAGACATTTGGAAAAATGGTTGAGAGCCCAAGAAAGACGAAAGCGAGAGACAAAATGCACACAGAAAAAAGAAGAAATGAACACGCTGACTTATTAGCAATACTCACCAATGTGAGTAAAGAGATGCCCAACTGCAGAGAAAGTATTATACAAATTGTATATGTTGAGAAAAAGTTATACAAAATAGTATAAAGTAGAATGAATAAATAAGTAAGAAAATATATAATCTATAGAGATCAACAAGAAAGTAGGTAACAGTTCAATAATCCGGCTCGTGTCGGACCAATGGATGAAATAGAATGGGGTAGCACTATGTGCAGAAACCAATTATTCTAATTTCAAATTTAATTATTTTGAGTAATAGAGTAAGGCCTACAAGGGTGGTAGCAAGTTGCAACAAACCACCTTGCAAATAGGTACCTACCTATTGGAAGTAATACTCGAAGGACCACAGCCTTGTATGGCTGAAATAAAGACAATGAAGAAAAGGCAAGTGAAATGAGAAAGCTAGAGTGTTTAGTTTTCAAGAATGGTATAATGAAAATTGAAGGCATGAGCACCTAGACTCCCTACCTACCTACAACTCCTATGGCCATGGAATGGAAATATGTATGCTAATTATGTATGGTACCGTGATGCTGAGGCCGTGTTGGTAGGTATCCTTGTCCCAAAATTCCACTCCAGAGATCCAGAAGGTTCGTGTGGTCTGGCAAAAGAGGGAGTGTGAAGATGTGAAATGTTGCAACACTCTTCAACCCTTGAAAAATGTCCTGGAAAGGCGGGATTCGAGGTTCCTGAGTGCAAAACCGGTCTCACAGTATTCAAATGGCAGGAGAAACGGGAGGCAAACTTGTTCAGTTAATCGTGATCACAATTTTCGTTTTTCTTGTTAAGAGAGGCTCTCACTTTTTCGTTAAAAGGAACTGTAATGGCCTCCCACCACCAAGAGCATGGATCATGGAAGACCGGTGAGAAAAACGGTAGATCCACCGAAGAATGTAGGAAGTTGGTAGCCCTGAACGCCATGGAAGGGTGCCTCAGTTGGTGAGATGCCGGTGTGAAGCGGTACAGACGTGATGTCATCATGGAAGATCGCGAGTTGCATACACATTTAGAGCAATATAAAAGAAATCCGAGGATGTATAAATCTACAAGTAGCATGATAATTCCCCCTGAATTCTCCCACAATACCGAGTATGTGTGCGCAACATGATAAAGCACCTAAACCAAATATTAATTTGAATTTCACGGAGGCAGTTTTCCATGTTCTATTTGAACAGCTGTCTTCCACGAGGTTTGCCCCCTAAAGTTACGTGTATTTCGCACTGGTTGGCATTCCTACTTATGACTGATAACAAGAGTCCCGCGTTCAGAGGAGAGATAAGAGAGAGAAGAAGCAAAAAACTTTAGTGAAATGATGCATTGTGAAAATGAATAATAAGTGGTGTCATGCAAAATAGGAAGTGAGACGATCGTGCATGCAAATGAGTCGTAAATCCATGCAGGTATGTGCCATTTCTGATCATTTATAGTAACACCTTTTATTGACTTCTAATAACAGCTCTACCCATTATTAAACGCAATTTAAATCTAGTTAATTTGGTGACACCTTGGGACAAATGTTGATTCCCAAGATGTTTTTGGTGACAATGGTGACACCATGGTACAATTAGGGTTAAAAATCAACAGCCGCCTAGGCCAACCTATATTTTCTCGAGCTCGTTATTACAAAAGCTTAGGTTGATAAACATAGTTGTCTACATATTGGCTAGAGTTTGTAGAAATACGGATGACTTGAGTGGATATTTATCAGGTGTAAAGAATAAGCTACTCGAGAGGGAATACCCATGGAACTTAGTTGTAAGTGGAATGGTCTCAGTTCATGTGAATTACCAGCAGGCACAAAGAAAACGCGATGACCGATTTCCACTGGTAATCACCTCCTTTTTTGGAGCTCAAAAGATCAATGGCATACTTACGCGAGCTGCAAACTATATTAACTTTGAGTCCACAGACAATCCAGGGAAATGCCCTGAATGATCTTTCGACATGGCAGTAATTTAAAAATGGGGTTTCACGTTGGGTGAAATTTTGTCCCATCGACAGCCTCCAGAACCACGGTCAGCTGGGTTACATCGGTGTTATCGCCCAAGGAGCAAATGGGGAACTTGCCTCAATTTCAGATTCTGGAATTTCAAGTCAAATCCTATAATAGGGCCCTAGAATAACGTTTAACACTAGGAATAACCAAGGGGAAAACATTACCGTAGGAGAAAATGACTAAACAAGTGAACCTCTGTTACAAAACACCGCGAAAATCGAGGAATATTATTGACGTCATACGAAAAAAAACGACGCGAAAACAACTCAGACAACAGACAGAGTTCTATTACCGCCACACAAAACGATCCAGTGAAATGGCTACTCGAATAATGTGATTCAAATCTTGAAACTAAATAAGAGAAGATGAAGACCAATAATGCTTGATAAACTAGTAGGTAGATTTGTATTGTAAAAAAGTGAGTAATATTGTTTCTTTTGGTCACTTTTGTGTCTGGGTTCTTCCTGCCAGTTTGCGGCGCACTCTTGTGCGCACTACTCGGAAGCTAGAAGTTCGTGTACGTTCCGCTTCTGTGGTAAGCGCCACAGAACCTCCTTTGAAGTCAGATTGGTACAATATCCGTTACGTTTCAAACATGGCTGCCTCTTACACATTGCCACCACATTTAAAATTTCCATCTTCCTTAAATTCTCTAAATTTTTTGGATGCGTTTTCGAGCAGCTCACTATGGTTTTATTCCATAAAAATAAACCCTCATTCGAAAAAAAAAAAAAAAATGTGAGGCAAATTCCCCATTGTGCAATTTTATCATTGAATCGCCCAACTTCACATCTGCAAACGCAACGCACATCTACAAATGTCGAGGTGTTGCAGAATGTCAATCAAGCAAATTTTTGTACCAGTTGGTTTGCAAAAAATGCTCTGATGCTCCAGCATCCTACGTAGGTAAAGCCACCAAGCTGAACATACGTATAAATAACCACTGAGTATCCACCAACCAATCTCACACTCTCGATCCCATCATGCAACGATTGATGAATGCTTCAACGTGCAAGTGTTGAAGAAGATTCAATCTTTTTTCTATATTTATGTGCAATTTTTAAAAAAATCATCATAATAAACATTTAGTTAATTAAATGTGTTTGACAGAATTTGGGCTTATAGCTATGACCGTTTGATAGAGATAAAAAAATTCAAATCAATTTGATGATTGAAAACCGGTTTGCCGCAAGTTGAGATAATTGTACAAAACTATTGGTATCTTCCGTTTCACTTGCTCTTTTATCGTCCCCGTGGCCTTAAAGGATATAAAATAGTATAGAAATGTTATTAGTTGGCATTAGAAGAGCCAAATGATAAAAGTAACTAATACAGTAGGTACCTATACCAGTGTCAATATCAATTAGAGTTGTAGAATCAGCAAGTAGAGTCAGGAGATTCCATCTTTTTTCTATATTTATGTGCAATTTTTTTAAAAATCATCATAATAAACATTTAGTTAATTAAATGTGTTTGACAGAATTTGGGCTTATAGCTATGACCGTTTGGTAGAGATAAAAAAATGCAAATCAATTTGATGATTGAAAACCGGTTTGCCGCCAGTTGAGATAATTGTACAAAACTATTGGTATCTTCCGTTTCACTTGCTCTTTTATCGTCCCCATGGCCTTAAAGGATATAAAATAGTATAGAAATGTTATTAGTTGGCATTAGGAGAGCCAAATAATAAAAGTAACTAATACAGTAGGTACCTATACCAGTGTCAATATCAATTAGAGTTGTAGAATCAGGAACAAATTAAACTTGACTCCGTGCATTCTGGAACATTATTTGTCAAGTAACTGTTTTGGTTTATTATTTTCAATAATGAACCTTTGGAATCGACCCAGAAAAAAAATTTTTTAACACCCCCTCAAAATTTGATGGTTTACGTTTCAAGGTACGTAGAATCCAAAAATCGAATAAAAATTTGGCCCGCCGTCCGCCGTACGCGGCACTTTTGCCACTTAGCATTGACCGATTTTGATGAAATTTGGTATGTAGGCTCCATTTGGGGTCTAGTTGTGCCCCGAAGCTTTTGGTTGATGTAGGTCACTTCTAAGGGTTCCAAAATCAATTTTGAAATTTTGAAAACGCCCTAACTCAAAAAATTTTGATATAAAGGTATTTTTTTTCCTTCAATTTAAGATTCTATAGAATTTTTAGAATTTTTTGAGACCACGCGGAGCTCTGTAGGACAAACCGTTCGCTCCCTACGAAAATTTAAGGGTTTATATTGAAATATATATATAAATCAAAACACGAGTGTGAATCACAAAAGAGGCCTAATCTCCGTTCAAATTAGAGCTGACCAAAATGCAATCAATGGTTGGTGATTTTGATTTTTTTTTTTCGTTTTTCTTCATATTGGATGGTTGGTGATTTTGTAGACGAGTGATCTATATGGAAAAATAATAAACCATTGTGTAATAAGTTGCAGCGTTTTCTCCATT